>JAAGNO010022732.1:0-15707 GCA_033439905.1 Ceryle rudis | reverse complement strand
AGGCTCCCGGGATGGACCCCCCTGGGATGGACCTCCAGGGACAGGCTCCCGGGATGGACGCCCCCGGGATAGACCTCTAGGAACAGACTCCTGGGATGGACTCCCCAGGGTCTGGTTGGCCTTCTAAGAGCACACGTTGCTGGCTCTCATTGAGCTTCACATCAGCCAACACACCCGAGTCCTTCTCTTCAAGGCTGCTCCCTATTAATTCTCCACCCAGCCTGTTCGGTGCTTGGGATTACCCTGACCCAGGTGCAGGACCTTGCACTCAGCCTGGTTGAACTTCATGAGGTTCACACAGGCCCATCTTCTGTCAAGGTCCCTGTGGTTGGCATCCCTTCTCTACAGCATGTTGACTGCACTTCTCAGGCAAACCTGCTAAGGTCATGCTCTATCCCACTCCCTGTGTTGCCAACAAAGATACTAAACAGCACCAATCCAAATACCAGCCCCATCTGACCACCATGTCCAGGATGAATGAAAGCACATCACTCTCCCACCCAAAACTCCTCCCAGCCCACATGGGTACCCATCAAGAAGCCCTCTCCTTGGGGAGTCCCATACTTCACCAACCAGTGCCATTAAACCTCAAAGTCCCACATGTGCCAGCAAGCCCTAGGGATGGTTCCTCAGCCTTGCAGAGAACACAGCCATGCCCTACCCCCCCTCAGCGTGGATATAGCGCACAGCCAGAGCAGATGCCTGGCTCCACGCTGTGCCTCACAACAGACATGGTGACCTGTCATGTGGCTATGGGTGCCCTGCCCAGCAGGACAGGAGCTCTTGGAGAGGACAGAGCCAACCCAAGCCCAGTCCATCTCTATGCCTTGACACTCCATGCCAGGAGAATAACCTTTTGGGCCACCACCCCAAGCAGCCCAAGCCCCCTGCAAGCCCTCCCAGGCATCAGCAGCTTCCCTCAGGCCTCCATGCCCTTGGCAAGGGCCTCAGCCCCTCCTGATGCCCTGGTGAGGTGGGTGGCACCCCTGCAGCCCATTATCCCCCCTCCCTCTTCCCCAGACAGGACTTTCTCCATGCTGCCCTGGGGGCTGCCTCAGGGTCTGCTCACAGCAGTGTCTGTGATCCAGGTGAGCCCTGGCCACTCTCTGGCATGTGCCCCACTGCTGTTTGTGCTGGGCTAACGGTGCTTTATTTCTATGAAGTCGGTAGCACAGGCTGTGCCAGGAGGTGAAGGCAGCTGAGGGGCTGCAGGCACCCACCTCCCACCCACAGAGCAGCAGCACCCTGGCCTCTCCCCCTGCTTGGCACCGCCAGCAGCTGGGAAGAGGGCCCAGATTTCCTCTGCAAGGGCTCCTGCAAACCCCCCTGCATCCAAGTACAATGCACAGGGGCTAAGGACCTCCGAGGGCATTGGGAGCCCCAGACAGATTCCTGCTGCTGAGGAATTGCCCCCAAACTGCAAGCACCGAGTGGTTTATCTTGGGCAGGGAGGGACAATGAGCAAGGATCCCACTGTGTCACGCGTCACTTGTGGGTGACTTTGGAAGCTGAACTTGAGACCTCAGATAAAAACACTTGCATCCCTTGCCCTCAGAGCTGTGGGGACCAGGATCACCATAAGCACTGGAAGGGCTCGGTGCGTGCACGGCAGCCTCTGCCAAAACACCAGCAGCCCCCATGCGCCCGCTTTCCTCCGGGGCTGCGGAGGGGAAGCGTTGCACAACAGCACTCATATGATTGAAACACAAACTTGCCAGCTCCACGTACACTTACATAATTCTGCACTGCCTGCTCGTCAACACATTGCAAAACACCAGTGGGATCAATTCTTCTACTTTTAGGTATACAAATATTATTGTACTCCCACTAGCCCTCTCTGGGCAAAAAGTCATATGGGGTGGGAGGTGCTGTGGGGACCCCAAGCCCACGGCTCCAGGGAAACCACCATCAGTGTGTCCCACAGGAACTGGGGGTGTCCATGAGCCAGACAGGAAGGCACTGAAATGCCTCTTGGGCATGCCCCAATTTCCTGATGTCCTGGCAGCTCTCCCTCCTGAAAAACCTCATTAAAAGGCTGTAGATGAGACCCCCCAACTCATCCAGATGCCTCAAGACATGCCCTGCCAGCATCAGCTCTGCCACCCTGTTGAGCAGAGCTGGGCCACCTAGGCAGGGGACAGGGTTACAGGGAGGAGGGGCAGCTCTGTCACGCTCCTGCAATCGCATGGCACAACTGGCAGCATAGGAGCAGCCCTAACTCCTCCATAAGCTGTGCCACATTCCCTCACCTGCTCCACAAATGCTGCCAGCAGCTCCTGCAGCTCTGCTGGAAGCTGGTCCGGCCACCTCCTCTCAGGGTGGAGGTTTGCAGTTGGGAATGCTGCCAAGGCTGTTATGGGCGAGAGGCACCTCTGCAGCAGAGCAGGAGGGTGAGCCATGTGGGGCATGGGGCTGCATTCTGCCTGCTTGCCCACAGCCAGGCCAGCCCAGACCATGGCACATGTGGCAGCTGGACACTGCATGGGGCTGGATGGCTGCACCATGGCAGCTGGCACTCAGGACCTGTGTGTCCCTGTTTCCAAACAAAATGTGGAGCTGGGCTGGCACATGGGAGGCAGAGACAGGTTTGGGCAGCTCTGTGCCCAGGCAAGCTGGAGTGGCTAACAACTGAGAGCACAGCCGCACATCCAGCCTTCACAGTGCATGTGCCAGCATTGCTAAAAGGAGATTTCACCCCTCTACCTGCCCCCAAACCAGCACTACCTACCAGCAGCAGTCTTTGAAGTGTGCTCTGCCTGGCAGAAGCAAACCCCACTGCCACTGCTGGGACATGGTGCTCCATGCTGACCCCAAAAACACCAGTGAGGGGCTGCTCTGACAATGTCTGCTTCTCCCTGGAGCTCAGCATGTGGAGAAGCTGAAGCCGTTGGGTCTGTGTGTGGCTCTGGGACCTGCTCTGCTCTGTCTGCACATGGGGCTGGGGTGTTCGCAGGGCTTGTTGCGCAACCTGCCCTGCATGAAGCCCGTAATGAAGCTGGCAGAGGCCCAGGCTCCTCCTGTGGCTGGGAGGAAGGAGCAGCCTGTTGCTGCCAACAGCTGCGCTTCCTGGAAATGAAGAAGACAGAAGGTCGGGAGAGTTGAGGGATGATGGGGGGCACCAGGGGGATGCTGTGGGAAGGACTGAGGCACCGCAGGTTGCGAAGAGAGCAATACACAGCCCAGCCTGCCCTACAGCTCTACTTCAGGAAAGAATCATCGGCTTTGTACAGTGGCACCCTGTTCTTCAGTAAGCTCTCTGCTCACACCCTGACCAGGTGTGCCCCTTGATGGTCCACACTCTCTGTCTGCCAGCACGGCCCCTTCCCAACTCTGCAGGCTTCACCACTGTGCTGCGGGAACAGCCATTCTGGGGGAATATGGCTTTTTCTGCCGTCAGCTCAGCAGCCAGACTCCTTGCCTCACCACACATGTGGTGTAAAACCTGAGGGCAGGCAGAATATCTTTGCATGGTGAGAAGAGAGAGGGGGACCTGGAGTAAGGTGCTGGATAGTGAGAGCACAGGATACACTGCAGTATAACCAAAAAAAACCAAACCAGGATACCCTGGGCTCCCCATGCTGTCCTTTCCACACTGCAGGGCTGCCAGGATGAAGGAGACATTGCTCTTTGGTTTGTGTCTCTAAAAAAGCCAAGGCTGCATTGCCTGACATCATCACCCTTCTCACGTCCTTTCCTCCTTGCACATGTGACAACCAGGGGAGAGAGAGATGAAAATCGAGGGGTTGCCTGGGGCGAAGTGGCAGAGCCTGGCCCTGAGGGCTGGAGGAGCTCCTTGCTTCCCTTTCAAATAGAGAGTGAAAAGAGCTGGCAGCCTGGCCTGGGGACACCAGCCTGCATTGCTGAGCTTGCCTGCCAATGTCACCCTTGGTTGTCCACGCTGTTCAGGGAGCAGGGGGACAGGGACTGCATCCCTGCTTTCACTCCTCACCTAAGGGGGGAGCCCTGGGCAGGTGGGTGGGTGCAGCAGGCCCTGACAGGCAGGCAAGGGGTGCCAAGACAGGGACCCCACTTGAGAAGCTGGGTGCTCAGCATGGTGGGGACTGGTTCCAGACACCCTGTTGGGGTTCGCTCTGCCCTTGCACAGGTGGCTGAGTTGAAGGCTGCAAGCATAGGCCAGGCAAGACGTGGCTGTGGAAAGCCCCTTAGCCAACCCTCATTTCCATACAATTCAGGGAAGTTCCCCCCCCCCAGCAGCTCCCAGTTTGGGACAGAAGCCATTCCCACCCCCCTCTGCCCTGTGTGGCTCCAGGCTGGGACACCGGCTGCAGCTGGCCAAGGGACATCTTGGGGCCCTCAGCACCCTGCACTGAGAATGGACGCATGTTCAGGATGGATGGACACCTGCCCACAGTCCCACTATGGCATCATCATAGAAGGAACTTAAAAGCAGTTTTAGCTGTGTCCAGTTACACAGACTTGACCCTCCCACCATTAGAAACTGTGAAGGCACAGCTGCTTGGCCACACACAGTACCCACTGTCCCTGGGGCAGTGGGTGTCACAGAGCCATGAGAACACAGAGTCCCTCTGCCCCCACACACTGGGAGCCACCTTGTCCCCAGCAAGGCCTGGGGCAACAGAACATGCCCTGTGCCTTGCTGGAGCCAGAGAACTTTGCAGTCCTAGGGGCATGGGGTGAGCAGGGCACACCATTTGCTCTTGAACAAGGGTCACAGTGACACTGGACTGCTGTCCTGAGGAGATGCTGCTGCCCAGCCACAAGGAAATATTTTGCTGTTTCTCCACAAAAGCCATTTGTGTGTCCCTCCCTGTTGGCAGGGACCCAGCTCAGGGGAAGAAATCCAACAGCTGCTCAAGAGGCAGCAGCACAGGATGGGGATAGCACAGGGACAGAGATGTTTTCTTCTTCACAGGGGCCATGGGCTCTCCCTTGATGACTCTTTGCTTCTGCCCTGCCCAGCCCAAATACCAGGGAGACCACCTACCAAACCGCCCCAGCCAGTCCACAGCCCCTCACCCCTGTGCCTAGAGAAGTCACTAGAGAAGCCAGTGCCAGCCTCAGGAACGTGTTTCATCGCTGGCCAGCTGACCTATGTAATTCCCATCAGCCACCCCACTTTTGGGCTAGAAGTGACCTACTTAAATAAGGTGAGCTCCCTGTGAGCCCAAGGTTGGCACAGCATCACTAGGGAAGGCTGTAGGGAAGCAGGGCTGAGGGTGTGTGGGGGCCAGGGCCTGGTCAGGCTGGACCACAAGTTGCTGCTCACCCAGCCTTTGCAAAGCTCCCGGTGCAGGGTCAGGTCCAGCACACTGCAGCAACTCTGGGTGATGGCCTCGCTGGGGTTGGGCTGGCAGGAAAAGGTGGGTCCTCTCCAAGCATCAGGAAGCAGCCAGGGAGGAGACCAGACAGAGGGGAGCCGTGAGGAACAGGGACGTGCACTCAGCATTGTGCTCCACGGAGCAGAGGCTGCCGCCACCACAGAATGGGGGGGTGTCCCTGCTGGGGCTCAGTGCTCCCCAGAAGAGACTGGGGACCCAGTCCGGCTGCACCTTTCCAGTGCTCCTGCTGGCACAGCCAGTGCCAACAGGGAGCTTACTGCCTAGGGAGGACCAGATCTGCAGGGAGCCATGCTCAGAGCAGACATAGCAAGGGCAGGATTCATCCCCAGAGGGGAAAGCACTTTCTGCAGAGGCAGGAGCACCAGTTTCCATGGCACACACCTCAGAGCTTGCTGGAGGTTTCCTCTCACAGGGTTTGCAGGGGACAGGGTGCTTTGTCAGCACTTGCCATCAGCCCTGGCTAGAAGGGGTATCTCCAGAGCATCTGCCTCCAAGGTCAGCTGGTGTTGCCTTGACCAGCACTGATGGAGGAAAAACAGGAACAGAAAAGCCCTTGAGTCACTTCCCCAGCCTAACTGCTTCTCTCCTGTTATTCCATCGTTCCATCCTTCACCGTTATCTTGAGAGCAGGTAATCCTTGGGCCCCTTGGCAACCACCCACCCCCTCCCCAGACCCATAACCTGCTCATCCCAGGCACAGAGGTGAGAGGTGGTGAGGGTGGTTGCAGGTGGGGGCTGCAGAGCCCCATTCCCCACCCAGCCTGTCCCAGGACACCAGTTACACAATTGCCTTTACACGAGCACAAGGAACCGCTCAGAGGTCTGTGCAGAACAGCATGGAAGGAAAATAAATCTGCTCTTGAACTTTGCAAGATGTGTAATTGAGAGAGACTAAACATCTGGGTCACCCCCTCTTTAACCCTTGAGGATGTGGTCTAGGACAGTTTAGATGACCACATGTGGGGGGGAGATAGTTCCTCCTCACATTGTGTTCTTACAGCTTTTAAAGTAACTAATAAAAAAGGTCATCAGTATTCCAGCTCCTCCCCTCGCTGCTGCAAGCCCAGGAAGTTCCCAACCACCTTGTTGTTGCTTTGCAGCACTGGCACAGCCTCCGCTAACTCCTCAGACAATATTGGCAAAAGGATTTTCGCAGTGCAGGCCAGGGCCCACAGGGGCAGGGCCAGGTTTGCCTTCCTACAGCAGCACCAGTTCCACCTGGGGCTTTATTTTTATTATATATACACGCCCAGGTTGTCCAAGTCCAGTTGCTGACACCACACTAGTCTGAGACCCGGCCTAGATCCAAGCTTACATCGCTGGCAGCATTAGTGAGAGGGCAACTCCTTGCCTGTACCCAGGGCTGTCTGCAGGTAGCGAAACAAAGAGGCCTTGTTCTAGAGGAAGCTTGCATCAAATCAAATGTGATTTTATGAATTCCCCCCAGAGTTCCTACGTAACACAAGTACATTAGAGGACTTTATCCCTGCTAATTTCAGGCTACAAAGTCAAACCGCGTATCAGATGAGCCTGCACAGACAGGCTTGTTCACATACAGCAGCAGTGATAGGTGCCTGCCAAGATGCTCGTCATCAGCTCATTAGCAGAGGGCACGACATCTCAGGCAGAATTGGACAAGAGGAAACCGCAGCCCCTCTCCTGTGCCAGGCACTCTCACACCTACTATAGCACATCTGGAAAGGGGCAGGAAGCATCCCTCGTGTCCCTGTTTGCTGACAAAATTGTTTTTCAATTGAAAGTGCCAGGAACAAATAGCCCCATCCTGCCCCTCCAAGGCTTTTTTGCAGCCAGTGCCTGGTGCAGCTCAGGGGCAGCTCACAGGGCCCTCATGAGCTGCACCCAACACCCGAGACTCACAAAGCAGCAACAAATGGTGGGTTAGGGATCGACACACCTACCTCATGACTCCACATGCAGGCATACAATAGCGAGGTGACTCCAAGATGTAAAAGTACCCATTTAAAACTGACACCAGTTTGTGCCTGAACACTATGGAACAAACAAAAAAGCAACCACAAGTTTATGTAAGAGCAAAGGTAAAAATCCTCTTCAAAAAACTACAGAAGATAGGACAGCCATTAGACAGACTTTGATCAGGAGAGCTTGATAGCAATAGCTGGAGAATATGGAACTAAAGCCGCTGGGCTACAGCTGATAGAAGAGGGTGACTTCCACCAGCACACCTGCAGCCTTCCCATCACATCCTCTCAACACACCCGTGGGCAGCTGAAGGATGGGCAGGGGAGATGACCCCACCATCACCTACCTCCCCAAGCTCTTCCCTTCTACATAAACTTGCTGCTTTATCCTGGGTAACTGCAACAAGCAACAACATCCTCACACTCTCCTCAGCACTTTCAGTTTTCTTTTGCACTATCACAATGACTTAAGCTTCACAAGGCAGGGGGGGAACACACTTACCTAAAAATGGTTCTATGTTCCCCTTAGAAGAAACACCAGTAGCTTGGAGTTACTCTGTTATCTTTATTTCAGTTATTCACAGTCCTCTCACTTTCTGACACTTCCTTCCTGTCTACATCTGCCAAGAAAGGTCTTAAGCCGCTTAGGATATCTTTTAGGCTCTGCAGCTCTCCCCTTGTCACTGCCATTACAGCTAATTCTGTAGATGATAACACATCGATAGCTTTCTAGAAATGGGTTACACCACATGAGATCTGGTTTACAAGATCGTCAGTTGGGAAACTGATTTATGAAATAGATTTCAAGAGAGAAATTCCGATCATTCTGGCTGAAAGGTACCTACAGAGATCTCTCATCCAACCTTCTGCCATTTGGTCCCTCTGAGCCTTCTTTTTGCCCACCTATGCAGTCCCTGTTGCCTCAGCCTCTCCTTGAAAGGCAGGTGCTCCAGGCCCTGGCCAACATGGCAGCTCTATTGGACTTGCTCATCACTCTTGACAGGAGATGCAGCAGAGATTTGCTACTCAGAGATTTACAGCCTCGTGAGGCAGTAAGCCTTGTTGCTTATATGCCCCTTTTGCATGACACCACCATAAAGGTCCAAGCAACACCTCTTCAGTCACCAGCAACAACAGAAGTATCACTTACAGTGAACAAAAAGAATTTTATTGGAACGTATACACACAGGGATAACAGAGGTATCTGAGTAATCAAATATGGAATGTTTAAGAAAGTTAAAATAAATAAGGATACCAAGTTTTGCCAGTGCTAGGTCCAGCACCAATATAAGTAAATGCCCTCTGAACAAGTCTGACTCTGACAGGACCATCCCTGCAGAGCCTGTAAAAATTCCTACCACCAGAAAGTGGCCAATAATTTTGGAATACAAAGAGTCACAATAGTGCTTTCTACTGATGTGCATTCACACTGTTTATTCACTACTTTCGTCTCTTATTTCTTTAATAATATCTATTAAATTTTGAAGTCCAAAAACATAACCCGTGTCTTGGCCCTCATGCACCACACTATCTTCCCCATAGTACTTGCAGGTTGTGTGGGCAAAGTCTATCATACGGACATCAACAGTACTGGCAGTTGGTTTGTAGGCATAGGCTCCTGCGGATTCATCTGAAGATTCCTCTGAAAGGTCCTCTAAGTCCTCTGGGTCTGAGTCGACAGCAACTTCCTGCCTTTCCTTCCCATCATAAATGATCAGCAAGGAGCTCGAGTAGAAGCGGTAGGACTCTTGCTTCTCTAGGACAGACTTGAGTTCAGTCAGTTTTTTAATAACAGATTCAAAGAGTTCCCTGCGCAGGTATTTGCCATTATGAAAGAACTGGTAAAGTGCTTCTTTAAATCCTTGAACTGAGAGTTTTCTTCCATGGTATTTATTCATGAACATTAGCTGGCCAGTGCCTGCCTGGTAGACCTGCATATAAAAACACAAGACAAGAGGAAAGGAATAGTTAAAACTGCTGGTAATATTGACTCAAAGCCTTGGTGGGGGGGAGGAAGACATGCTACAGAAAACTTTTGACAGATTACATACTACTCGAGTGCTCTTGCACAGTTACATAACATGCTAACACCACTAGATCCAGCAATGTCTGTGCAACTGGGAGTCATGGAGGAAATGGAAAATTCCTCCAGTTTAGATTTGAGCTTTTCCACCAGGAATGTAAAAATGAGGAGTTTAGGTTAGATTAGGAAAGCTGCGGCCAAGATCTCCAAAGTCAAGCTACAACTTGTACCACAGCCACTCATTCAGCTCATTACCCATCTCTGCTCACAGGCATACCAGTTGATTCCCAGAATGCTGGGCTCTAAGTGACAGCAAACACTCCTATATAAAACTGAGGTGTGCCCTGTAATCCTCTGTATTCAAAGAAATCAGAGGTGCTCCCACAGGAAGATGCTGTCCTATAGGAGAGTGATCTATGTATCACACAGCTCAACAGTGCCCAAACATCTGGATCGAATAAGGATTGCAGGTGCCTCTGAAGTTCTTCCTTGTTTTCCAGCACAGGTCTATACTGGAAGGTGAACAATAAGCAGGCCCCTCTCCAATCCCAGCACACTGATTAGAAAAGCAGCTCCCACACTTCCATTCCTGCCTCATGCTTTTCCCTGAAGTTAAACAGCAAGCTGAACACCACACATGCCAATAATCATGCGGTGGAACAAGTCCTAGCAAACACTGCTGGCATTCCCGGAATCTACTGGATGGGAGGAGAGGCTTTGGAAAAGCCTTAAAACCAAACAAGTTGTTTCCCATTTGTCACTCTAGGAATGCAGAAACAAGTAAACAAAACACTCAGGTGAAAGTCCACACAACTCTATCTCCTTACTTGATCATGAGCCTTATCACATTTACACCAAGCCACTTCTTGTCTGCACTTTGCAACAAGCCTACTTTAAGCAGTGAAAGATCTGTCTTTCCAAACTCTGCAAGACAGAACTGATGGCTCCTTAATAGTCTGGCAAATTCCACCCACTTTATTCAAAACACACATACTGGCAGTCCTTCCTTTCAACTGTTTCCTATGCTATCCTGAAATGTTAATTGAATCAGTCATTTTACTACACAGTTTTGAATTGCTGCTGTTGTGCAAGAGACTTTTTGTTTGGAGAATACCTCCACTGATATGGAACATGTGCTGCAGGTTACTGCTGCAGATGCTGTTACCTTCAACCAGTGATACCCAAAAGCCTCATTCTCCACAGCATTTCAGGAAGAGCAACACAAGGGATGACTACATAAGGCACAAACCCCACTACAAGAAATGGGTGCAAGTCTGTCACCCCACACATAATTAGTTTTCCTCTCACCTGCATGCCACAAACTCGGACTCCAATAACAGCTGAAGTACTCTGCTGACACTTGCGAATCTGATTAGCCTTCTTCTCTTCTGATGCATCATCTCCATGCTGTCGGGTTCCCATTTTAAGGTCCAACACACACGGTACTTCATATCGAGATGTTAGGTTTTCCAGCAAAATGAATTCTGATTAGTTAAGGAACAACCCTCACAATGAGGCATACAGGCTTTATAACCATTATCATATATTTCATAGTGCCACAGTCTTAGCTAAGCATATCCAAAACATGCCCAGTATATCTTAGCCTATCAAAATTACAGTTGCATAAACTTAACATAAAGCACAGTGGATATCTAGTTCCAGTTTCACTCGTCTCTAGAGAAAACAGGTGAATTTCCACATTAAAAACAAACAAGCAAAAACAAACAACAAAAAACAGGGCTGACTTGGGATGATAAAGTATTTCTTGTCTAGTAACAGACTTTTTTGGTTGGGAAACTATTTTGTGCTTACCCTTCAAAAAAAACAGTGAAGCATTTTCATGCCACCTTTGAAACACAGAAGTTAAAAAGTACTTCAAAATATCTATAGTAATCATGTTCCACAGACATCACACACTTCTACTTAGGTAATTTAATAATCATCTACAGTGAAATGATGAGGAAGCCAGCCATGAAATGCTTTCTGTCGCTTCAAACGCTGTATTAGTCAGAGATGTTCTAGTAATCCATTCACCAAAACTCCTCACACACAAAGAATGTCTTTACACAAGCACACAGGTATTAGTATTTCTGCAGGAGGTACCAGTTGCCTCCAAACCTGCATACAGCAAGGCCTTTCTCCACAGAATGCATGGGGTGGAGATGTTTCCCTACAGTTCCACAGCATAAAACCAGTGTGCTCTAGCTTTCATGGATGCGGTTACTGGTTTTGTGTTTCTCATACTCCAATCCTACAGTTTTCTTTATCAAAAAAGGCTCACCAAAAAGAGACTACTAGAAGCAGACAACTCCAGGCATCGGAATATCCTCTGTATTTAAGAAGTTTCTGAAAAGGGAAAGATGCTAGTTTTCAAGACCACCAATACCAAACTAAAAGGGACAGAACTCTTCTCCTTTAACAGCTTTCATTAGCAAATTAAAAATAATAAAACCACAGTATGCTGTAAAACCTGCCACTAACAAATCCAGAATTTGTAGATTTGAATTATCTGAATTTCCTGTCCTAGCTACTTTATTACATGCTGAAGAAGCCCATGTTCTAGAAAGCACTGTCAATCCTTTCAAAGTCACCAAATAACAGTGTCTCTCTGGATTGCAGTTAAGCTTGCTCTGTACTTTTATCTGGCATGTTCAAGAAATAAGAAGCAGAGCCCTACTCATTCTGTTGTCATGAGGCATTTTCAGGAAAGGATACTATATTGATTCCGATGTTTTGCATTTTCCTTCATCCGCTGTAACTGCTGCTGGTGACATTTCATGCTCCAAGGATTATGGTGTTTAAACTGTGAACTGACATTTCCTTTTTTCTCTACAGTATAATACAAGACTTCAGATTTCTTCAGCCACTCAAATTCTTCCTCCAATTTGTGACTAGAAAACAGAACAAATCAAGAAATCAGAGGTCAAGTAGAAAAATAAGTACTATGAAGAGGTCATCAGTGAATCTGACTTTACAAATTGGGCTCACCATCACTCAACTAGTATAAGCTTTTTTGCTTTCTGCACAAGTGGACAAGCTGCCCATCAGCAATATTTCACCCTTTATAAAGCTACTTCCACATTAATATAAACTAGCATATAGCCAAATATTACAAAACATGTAGTAATTCTACTTACATATTTTTCAGCTGTGTGAATTACTTCCACAGAAGTAATGCAAGAAGTAGCGATATGCTTTAAGATTATTCTTTTGCTAAGGTCAGTTTTCAGCACAATACATCACAGGTCACAGTTTACAGGGAGCACAATTAGCATTAAGGAAGGAGGGGAAAAAATGTCACGAAGAGGAATACAGCAGGATTCCTACAAAGGATGTCATACACAGTAACACTGACAATTTTTGTTTTGGTTTTTTTACAACTATTGTGCTTTTGCAGGTGGGTTTTTTGTTTTGGGGTGGGTTTGGTTTTTGTTTTTGTTTTTCCCCTGCAGAAGCTTCAAAAGTAACATTGGAAACCTTTTTCAATTGACCACACCAGGGACAAAAAAACAACCAAACCCAAAGAGAGACTCAACACACTACTGGGTCGAGAACATATTAGTTTCGCTACTGAACCTGTCTGCACTGATGAGGTGAGGAAAAACAAAAGAAATAGGAGAAGAAAGTTGATGTTAAGAGTTCTGTAGAATTTTCTGGACCCTAATATGACAGCAAAAACATACTGTATTTCAACATTCTGCATTCCAGTTCCCCCTATTAAACTTACCTTTTCATTTTTTCCTCTTTTCTGTGCTGTCGGACCCATTCCTTAGATATCTTCTCATTTTCTAACAGCATTGTCTTTTTGTTAGTCCATCGCAAGAGCTTGCTTTTGGGTTCACAGTCAGAATTATCTAAGTTTTCTAAGTTATCGTGGTCCCCATTTAACGGATATGCTATTAGACATAAGTTTCCATCTTCATCCTCTTCAAAGCTCACCGACACCACACCTGGAGAGAGAGGGAGAGAGAGAGGACACAGCCAGTTATGACTTGCTGAAGTGACAAACAAGCCTTTTAGAACACATGTTTTACACTAAGAAAACAGCAACTTTTGTTTTGTTCTCTTACCCTGGTCCTTAGTTTCTATCTTGCCACAGGCCAAACCTCATGTGCCAACCTAACAAATATCAAAAGACCTAGACAAAAATGACACCTCGCAAAAGACAATTTATCATGTTGACAAAACAATGATAGAAAAGTTTCTTTTCTCTCTCTGATGCAGTCAAGTAAGATTCAAATAATAACAGGAGACAATTTCAATTAACAAAAGTTTTTATTCATTTTAAAAACCTGACTGGTCTGACCTTTAGTGAAATGTAAAACATTTTTTAACACCTTGCATTGGAAAGTGACCTGCACAAAAAAACCCCAAACCTCGCACCAGAAGCTTTAAGTTTTGCATGACAGCAAAGCAAAAAGCACTTATCCAAACAGGATTTGGTTAATTATATCCCCAGGGGAAAGGAAAGATTTGCAAGTAGAGCAAAACAAGGAAAACGGCACATTACAACAGAAACTAGTCCAAAAGCTTCCACTTAGAATCACCACGTTTAATTACACACTTTCTTCTCCATTTTGGAAAATATTTTATTGATACTGGTTATGCAGCAATCTTGTGAAATAAGTAACAAAAATGCAATACAAAACAAATCTGTTTGTGGTACAGAAACATGGTGAAACTTGAAAAGCAATTTTTTTTATTATCCTCCCCTCAAGAGTCTTTAGAGCACTGCATTGCATTTTTAGAGCCTTAGTGGAGTGCTCTGACAGAGGTGTGCTCAGTGCTACATTAGCAAGTTTCAGTGGTTAATGAAGAAACCGTAACACTTGTCTGAATAGTATTTAATTTTTTTGGTCCTCTCTCTTTATTCTCAAATCAACCAGTTTGCACAGTTCTTGCAGCCCATCACTAGGCCAGAGGGGAGAGGTCTCAGCGAGGGATTTGCACTTCTGAGATGGGCAAGCAGCTCCAACACCTGCAATAGCTGGAGCAGGGAGCACAGAAGCTCTGACTGACAGTCCTGCTGCCACAAAGGGAAGAACAACAGGAAAAAAGGGAGGAACCATCTAGAAAATTGCCTTTGCCTTTATCCTGGAAAAAATAACAGAGATGGACCAAGTCAGGCCCCTTACCCCTAAACCCCTCCCTGCACTCCCCCAAAAGCCATATACACTAGTACAATTGTTCCATTGCATTCTCAGAAGTATCAAAGATTACATTTTCTTCCAGCCCAACAGGATTTGTAGTTAGACATGTCAAAAAAATCTCTGTAAGCGTGCAGGGAGTATTAACTTTGAAACAACTCCTCTGAAGTCTTCTGCTGTTTTCACAAACAGTATGAAAAACATCAACTTTAAGATTCTTAAAATCGATGTGCTTTAAAAAGCAGCTCCATTTAAAAAAGCACTTAAAACATATTTATTAATCACCAGGCTGATGGAATAGCGAAGAGAAAGAAACGTGTTTCTGTTAACTAGTGCAATTCTTAGGAGAACTGGAATTTCCACTCCTACATAACATCTGACTCAGCCTCATCACAACTACTTGATCCTTGCCTACCTAAATGCCATGAATTTTCATTTCCTTAATGGCAGAAACAACACTGCAAATATTCAGCAAGACTTACTGACATGTATTTATTGTAATCAAAATGAGTCAGAGGAGAAATCCCAAAACAAAAGAGACCACAATTAATCTTACACAAAACACTGTCAAACAATCTTACCAAACCCTTGTAAACAAATATTAAACTGGCAAAAAAAATATTCAGAAATTCACAGAAAAAAAAAAAAAGGCAGCAGAGAACAAAAACATTTACATGCTGTTAGTTACTTACCTGTGCCTACAGGCTATCACCAGCAGAGCTGCTCTACTCTAATGCTGTTAGTCAGCCCAAACACCAACTGGGCAAGCATTTCCACCCTGCATCTCCACAGCCTGCCTCAGACAACATCAAAATACATGAAAAGAAAACCCCAAAATCTCTTCCACACAGAAGAGATTCCAGAGAAAACAGAGAACACAGCACATCTGTATTTACAGAAAGAAAAAGTCCAACCCCATTCTAAGGTTTGGTAACTTACCCTCATACTGTGGAGTGAATTTACGCATTTCTGTTGGGAGCGTCTCATAGAACTGGTGTTCCCTTTGAATAAGGGGTTTACAGATGGTCTTGTCATTAAACCGGAGGACACAGGAGTGTCCTCCAACCTGGTGGACAAAAGGCTCGAGCAGGACTCCCTTGGAATAGTGCTCCACTTCCATAGCTCCAAATGCTGGGCTCATCCTTGTAGAACATTAGACAGAAGGAGACAGTAGTGAAGGCAGTTCAGAGCTACAAGCCTCCGAGACCTGAAGGTGTTTATTCCGATTCAAAGTCTGTTAAAACAAACACAAGAGAGCGCCGGGCAGTCAGTCTCC
>JAAGNO010022731.1:6762-85236 GCA_033439905.1 Ceryle rudis | reverse complement strand
TCAACTTTGAAGGATTTTTTAAATTATTATTTTGCAGAGAAAAACTGCTTCCAGTTGACCTGAGTGATTTTCCTTCCAATTTCAGTTTACATTATAAACTGAACTCAATTACTAACATAATTGTAGCCAAAGACAAAAGTAAGCTCTTTGGATAATGACGGTTTCTAATAATGTATGCAACTCATGCATGTTCATGTAGGGGGAAAGCAATCCATTTCCATAAATTCTCATTTCTGTTCAGCTGAAAACTTCCTGGATTTTATGAAGTCAGATACTAATACTATGACTAACAATGTGCTGCTTCAGTGATGCCACTGATTCTGTAATTTGTTGATAATTACTAACGCTTCAGCCTTATATATCCTACCTTAAGTATGATTTTTGCTTTACTAGGCCATCTGTGGTTAACATACATTCCAAATGAAACAGGAATTACAAGAGCTACGAGTGAAATTCCTGTAAAAAAGAAGGAGAGAATTTAAGTCCACATACTGTGCAGAACTTCATGAGAGGAGGACAGACATTGTGTAGAATGGCTGGAGGTAGGGAGCAAACTTTCAGAGGATGTTTCTGGTATGTGCACCTCAGAGCACACATGCACACTCTACCCACACCTGCCCATTTGCTTTTTTATAGAGTCTGTTATCTTTGGCAGCCTGTTGAAGTAATTGTTATTCTGCTGAGCTACATGCTCATTCACCTGCTTCAGAAGGGCAGACAGAAATTTGAGTGTGTTAATCATCACTATCCTGTGATGTGAGTAGCTATATTAAATGTTCATTTTGTCTGCAGGTGTTTTGCTACTGTACCATATCAACAACAGGTTTAGAGCTCCTTTTGTTTTGGCCTCCCCCCTCTAGTATTTATTTTGAAAGTACAAGCTATGTACGTGATTTTTTTTTTCTCCAGGACAATGGGAATTTAAATTGAAGAATATGAAAGTGACTCTGCTGGCTTTTAAGATTAGGACAACATGGAACCACACTTGAGAAGCTCTAGGGCCACAGCTCTGCAAAGCACTGGAGCATGTATTTCCAAATACTTGGACTATTTTCTCTTTGTAGCTGGATGAGATTTTTGACAGGAAGTCAAATGAAGCCACTCCTGGCAGTGTAGATTGTAGCTTTTCGAAGAGACTCAGCAGTTTTAATCACTTGCCTAATTATCCACGTGTGCTTAAGTACTTTGTCAGATTATGGCTTCAGCACTTAGCACTTTGCAGGATTGTGCCTTAAAGCTGTTACAAACACTTTCATCCAGGGGAAGCAGCTATTCCTGTAGAAATTATTCTATATTCTTATCCCAGTGCCATGCAGGTCTCCAAACCATTTAGAAAGAAAAACATGCACAACTTCTTGATAAATATCTGTACAATATTTATAATGACTTCAAATCTGTGTTCTGCAGAGCTGTGGATGATGTGAAGTGATCCAATTCCCATGGAAGTTACTGGAAAGTAGGAAGATGAATATTCTTTAAAATCTAGGTTAATTTCTTTATGACTCTGAAGGATGACTGTATAAAAATGATCTTTACTAGAGGGAGGATAAGGAGAGAGTCAGCAGGGAAAGTGCTGGTTCACTGGACTCACCAATGCTGTCATAAGGGAGTACAATTGCGTTGGAATCAGTCCACATCTTAGTGTAAAGAAAGAGGCAAAGTGGCATCATTCCCATTGCGAACACTGTGGAACAAGTTGTCATGCTGATGCTGGAAAGAAATTGGTTGGAGTGTCAGGTCATCTCATGCTAGCCTATAGACTTTCTCATTTTCTTATTACAGCTACAGAGCTTATGAAAGATTGGGCAAGAAATGCTCATGGCTACAGTCAATTTACGCTGTATATCAGATTAGAAAAAAGCTAAATGGAAGGAATGGATTCGTCTGTAAAGAAAGGAACATATATTAATGTATTCTGCAGCCACAGAACAATAACTTCCAGTGCAAATGAGGAAGTCAAACAGGTGACCATCAGGAAGGTCTGTTGGCAAGTCTGCATGCTTCCTGTCCATCTGGCTTTTGAGAGCATAGCAATCTGGACAGGGTCAGATGGACAACAGAGCTTTCCATTATACCAGCAGTTCTGGAGTGTTAAAATTTCATTCCAAAGTCAACAGCATAAAAGAAAAATCACCTAGGATGTGTACTGTAACAAGGTTTCCCTTTCTGGCTTGTTTTGCTCTAGGCCAAAGAGTAAATGCTGAGTATTGCTTAGTGAAGCTGAGCATAAGTATTGTTGCTTCTTCAGTTTGTGCAAAGACATTTCTTTCTAAAGTATAAAGTCTTGAAAATATCAGGCCTGATACACCTTGTACTAAAAGATGCATTCAGCTATAGGAATGAAGAAGGGAAAGGCAAGATGGCTAAAATAAGGATGCATGTTCTCTAACTCCAGTCCCTGTGCTCACAGAAGCTCCCAGGGGAGCTGTGGAGGAGAGGAGATGGTGTTTCAGAAGCAGTTGTTTTTGTGAAATATCAAGCTATGTCAAAACCAGGTGTCCCTGTGGAAAGCTTTAGAGGATATTATCTGGGTTTGAGTTACTAAGAAAAATATAAAACCTCATGCTTCACCTCTCTGTGATTGTTTGAGCAGTAGAAAATTAATTCTTGCTTTAACTTGTGGTCTGTTTGCACTGGGCTGTTTTAAAACAGGACTGCAGACAATGGTGATGGATTTTTATGTATAAACAAAAAATATTATCAGTTATAACCAAAACCCTATCTGATATGATGGGCAAGTTTTCTATAATACTGCCCTGGCTACATAAACTAGCCAAGCTATTTATACTGTTATTCTTCTACTGAGAACTGAAGATGCTTGCATTGCTGTCTCTGCTGTACCTCCCATATCCTCTGGTCCCTGCATTATTGTCACAAAGGTATTGACCAAGAGGTCTTTATCTGAATAATAACCTTCATAGGCATTTTCAATTTACTTCACCCTCTGACAGCATCATGGGATATAAACCCTACTCATATTTATAACATCATCAATTCAATTTTTTACCATTGATTTCAGTGGTGTGATTCTGAACATATGGAGCTGAAAAAGAATAATTTAGCTCAGTATATTCTTCCAAGGAAAGTTAAGAACAAAATTTCAGACCAGTACTAGATATCTTTCCATCTGTGGCTTCTTAGACCTGTATTTATTAAAATGACGTGTCTTACAGTTCCTAATATCATAGGTCTTTCCTCCACTGTGAGGAAGCTGGCGATTAGTAGAGCTGACCTCATATATAATTTGAAATCTGGTATTACATTAACACCTGTATGTGACAGAAAAGTTCACTATTTTCAAAGGATGGAAAAAAATGTCTTATTAAAGCTACAAATATTAACATTCTCAGTCTATTCACCCAAGCTCCACATCTTTCTTACTTCTATTATTTTTTCCATTTCTAGTTCAGACTGGTGTATGATAAATTGTATGAACACTCCAATTTATGTTACTCTGTGGGAAACAGAGAAATGATCCTGTTTATTCTAGGGCAAAGCAATCAGGATATGAAAATAAAAAGATGGCTGTTAGAGTTAATGAGCACCCCATGGAATTTGCATAAGGAGTAAGGTTCACTTCTCCTGTGTGTTTGATGTTCTAGACCATGCCAGGTGCCCTACATACTTGTTTCTGAGTTCAGAGCACCCTGTCACCAAGAC
Source organism: Ceryle rudis (assembly GCA_033439905.1). Taxonomy (NCBI): domain Eukaryota; kingdom Metazoa; phylum Chordata; class Aves; order Coraciiformes; family Cerylidae; genus Ceryle; species Ceryle rudis. The sequence goes on along the minus strand of JAAGNO010022731.1, from coordinate 81,576 downwards.
CATCACTCTTCAACACAAGTTTTTTCATTGCCCCGTATATGCAGGGCTGCCTTAGTCAGTGACTTCTAGCCTATAAAATTTTCCTTCAGTTTGAAGACTTAGTAGAAGGTGCCAGGAGGAGATAGAATTGCTGCAAGTGATTTTCATTTGTATTTGTTCCCAAAGAGAAAATCTATGCCTGTCTATTCATTCTATAGAACACAAAAAGAGGGAAAAGAGTTTTTCACAGGTCGTCTTTATCATGTAACTTTACTTCAATAACTATTGCATAGCCATTATTTTGTACAGAAGATTCAGAACCTAAAATATTTTGATTGGTTTTTTTTTAATATTATCTTTCTTTTATTTTAAATTTTATTTTACTGCCCAAGATCTTGGGAGGAACAAAATCACAAAAGTGGTTCTAAATTGGACAAAGACTTCATAATCTTTATTATCCTAGCAATCTTCATAAGTGTTATTTGATGCGGGATCTGAAGATTTACAGGAAAGACATTTTCCAATATACACGGTTATGTTGTGCTAGCCTACTCATGAATTCTCAATGAACCAAGGATAGTTGTTGTTCTGCTTATACTTACTACTATTAAAGAAACACCTTTACAAGAAGAAAGCTTAGGGTTGGGAAGATAAGAAATACATCAGACAGTCCTTTTCAATACAAAGGGCCATGTGAACTACTCAGAGAACAGCTGCTGTTCTTACCTTAGGTCCATGTCTCCATCCACCCAGTAGGCGATGATATTGGAGGCTGTGCCTCCTGGACAACATCCCATGATCAGCACCACGACAGCTTGAATAGGCAGCACATCAAAGGCCAAGGACAGCAAGAAGGCTGTGAGAGGCATAATTCCAAACTGGCAAAGGAAACCCACAAAAATACCCCAGGGTCTTCTTATGTGACCCCAGAATTTCTTAAGTTCCACATTGCAACCCATGGAGAACATGACCAAAGCCAGCATGATAGTTAGAACTGTACTTAAAACTACGCTTAAAGTTTCATTAAAATTATCTTCTGGTACCACACAAGATGTGCCATTGCAAATAGTAGCATTTGCAGGACAAGCTGTAGAGTTTTCTGCCAAAGACCCAGTGTTAAATTGCTGGGAAAGAAGGTATGTCTGCATTTTGAAATACGGAAGCTTTCAGTACATCCGAGGCAAACTTTCAGGTCTGTGTGAATGGTTGTTTGTCAGTGACTCCTTTTAAATGATCCAGGAAACAAATAAAGTGCAATAAATCCTTGAACACTCCTATTATTCCTGAAAGGTTTGGCACAGTGCTGATTCATATAGTTATAAAAGTTACACTTGCTCGGTAAGGTGACAATTAATCATTTATCCATATGATAATGAGGAATCACGCATCAAGAGAATAGCTGTGTTAATGTTTAAGGGTGTAAGAAAGGCTTGAGAGGTAGCTGAGCACATGAAATGAGAATCACAGGAGGATGAGAAAGTTTAGACTTCATTCTTTAAATTTCTTGCATGCCTTTGGGAGAGCTGCTCATGCATGAGCTGCCACTATCATTACAGGGGGCTGTGGGCTGAATGATTGAGACACAAGAAACCAGGAGTAGAGGTCCTGAGCTAGGATTTGAAGCTGCAGCTCTTGTTAGGTGATGCAGCATTCAGCATGACGCACAGGCTCATTTGGATGTGGTTCTATTTGTAGTATAATAGAAGTTATGGCTGGTGTACAATGATAACTTTACCACAGGACTTCGTGAACATCTTTGTCACTTTTGGCTCCTAAATGCAACTTTTTTACGTATTCTTTCTGATTTCTTCTCAGCTTCTACATAATCCTGGCACTGAACATGCTGTATGGTGTGGCTAACACCTTTTTTGTATGTGAGACTAGAGGAACTTTGTGGCATCCACAGTATATTTACCTCCTGCTGTGTATCCCTGTTCTCCCTACCCTGCCTTGTTTCATGTCCTCTCCCATGCGCTTTCCTGTGGAAAAACATCATGTATCAGTCAGTGCTTAGATATTTTTTTGTGCTTATCGCCCTACTAGGTGGATGCAGTGCATTGGATATCAAAATAACTTTGTGCCACTGATACTCTGTAAGAGCAAAAGAAGGCCCAAGAGCAGCCAGATGAGTTCTTCAAGACAAAACAACAGCAGCAACAGCAACCACAATGAAATGCTAGAAAGCTGGGATAATTTTGACTATACAGCATATTTGAATCTAAGTCTCAATTTTCAAAAGCCTACCAAAGTCACTGGGTTTTTTGGTTGGTCAAAGGTTTACCCCTCAAGCTTCCTCCAAATTTGGGAATGTTTTCAAGGGTAGAATTTTGATGCTTCTTTACCTGTACCCAAGCTTTGGGGCAGAAATACCTTCAAGTGTAGATTTTAGACTAAAATTGAGTCCAAAATATAAAGTACAATTGAAGCCCCCCCAAACATCTTTAGCTTTCAATAGAGAGATATTTTTTTACTAGGGTAACATGCTAAGCCATAATTATCTTCAGCAAGCAAGACTCCCCCTGGAAGCCTCAGCATTTTGTGCCTAACCTCAGTGTGCCAAATGATACATGTTGCTACTTTTTTTTGACTTTAAGCTGTGAACTGTTGAGGGGGAGCTGACTGCATTAGAAAGGATTTCCCAGCATGCTCAGATGGCACCTGTTTCTTTAGAAAGGGGTCAGCTAAATGGCTGTATCTCCTAAGTCACTGTTGGGTGCCTGATGGGATAATGTCAGAGTTGCTTTATCCTCCCAGGCAGCTGGCAACTCCTACCCTGTGATTAGTGTCACATCTGTGTGACTATGATATGTCTAATAGCACAACAAGCAAGGTAATACAGAGTAGATGAAAGGAAGAGAAGGCTACAATATCTCAGTTTGGCAGAAAACTTATTCTCCTTATTACATTTACTTTCAAGTGGAATGTTTTAGGAGCTTTTAATTTTCAATCCAAGTCTTTTAAAGGGCTAGTTAGTTATATAAAAATATATAAACAGGTTATGTAAAACCTGTATCAGAGTCTGGATTTGCACTTGAACTTGCTTCTTGTTGAAACTAAAATTTTTGACTAGAGCTTCTTGAAATCTCTAACAAGCCTTGGGGCCATGGGTGACGTCCCTAGGACTATAAATGTCTGTGATGCTGTGGGAACCCAGGGTGGGCAGTTAGGGAGAGGAGGTGAGGGATCTCCAACTCACAGCAGGTATTTCTCAGGCAGAGCCTTGTGCGGGGGCTTGCTTTCACCTCCCCCCTCTCACTTCCAAGTGTGTGTCTGAGCTGTGAAGGGGTACTTGATGCCATCCCCCAGAAAAAGCATAGATGAAATGTCCTTGCTCTTGGTCTCCAGCCTCTGCTGAGAAATATGTCCAGCTGTCATTTTGGAGTTTGACTTCTGTGAATGAAGTGGAGAGGGAGACCTTCCTGCTCAAGCTTTGGTCTCAACTGAGGACAAATCAGGGACATCAGCTACTCACCTGTGTGGCCTTGTATGTCAGTAGGTTGTATAAACTTAAGCTGTACTTACTGCTAGGTTTGCTTTATTTTTTTTTTTCTCTTTTTCTTTCTTTTAATTTTTTTTTCTCTCTAACTGCATCTAAAACCTTAGATCAGAAAAAAATCCTGTCTGGAAACAGAACTGAGCCCTTCTGAATTCAACTTATTATTAGGCCAACGTGCCACAATTTAGCACAGATGCTACTATCTATTTCAAGAAATCTTCATGTGGTTAGGGAACCAAAGCCATATCCAAGACATTGAAATATTTACCAGCACAGTTAAAAGCTTGGGATCTTGCAGGAGGTACAGCATTATCAAGTGGGCAGGCAGCGCTCTCAGGAGTGTTGGATTTCAAATGTCTTTAGTCTGTTTTGCTTTTTACATTGTGCTTCCGGGATTTAATCCACATGCAGGCTAGTGCGAGAAAACAGATCAACGACCCCAAATTTGGCTGCTCTCTGTAGGTTTCCCTGACATCCTCAGGGAAGCAGCATTTCAGAAATGGTTGTCAGAGATACTGAGCTGTACAGCTTCTGGTTTATTGTTTGTTTTGCACCCAGGTTACGGTGCTTAACTGGTGAGATGGACTATGTACTGCTCTGTGAACCCAACTGATGTCTTTTGCCCACTCCTGTTGTACGTGTTATTCAGTGTGATTTTAATTATTTGTTGCTGACTTTCAGAGAAAAAAGCATCAGTGAGCCTGGTGGCATTTTGGCGGTGATTAACATTCCTGGTCTGATTCTGGACACTGTCAGCATACCTCACAAATGAAAACAATCAATACTTAAGTAGAGAAATACCAGCCTAATTATATGTTTGCATCCCAAAACTACCAAATTGCTGTATTCCGAATTGTCTTCTTGAATTTTTGTGGTAATGAGGTTGCCAGCTTATGCAGGTGATTTTAGTATCACTTCAGCAAACAAATCCAGGCAGATGTAACCTGTAAGAATCTGTCCCTGTGTAGACAATTAGATAATTGATTTATCCATTAACTGGAGCAGTTATAAAACATGAATAGCAGTTAAGTGCATACAGAGCCCTACACTGGGAAAGGCAATTTAATGGTTTGTCTTTTATGGCTGTCTGGTACTTATTTCTGTGATGTTTCTCTTAATGAGACTTATGAATCTTCCCTGTCTGCTTAATTCAGACTCTTAGATGCTTCTTAGTATATTTATGGTTAGAAGAATCTATTTCAGATAATTGATTTCCTAAAGGCAATTACCTGCTTTTTACCACCATCCTTAAAAGGCAGAGAGCAGTTGTACCTAGTATTGGTGACCTTGTTTATAACTTTAGTATAACTTTAGATGGAAGATTTTCTTGTTGTTTGTTTGTTTGTAAAATGTTGTACTACATGATTGGAAGTTTATAGAGGATGTTAAGAAACAAAAATCTCCATGGTATAGCAGGAGAGAAACTTAGGACATTAAAATACATCTATCTCAGGAAAGCATCCTAATGAATAAAAAAAACCCCTTTAGTATTCCTAATCAATACTGAAAACTTTGCAGGTGACTTACAGCTGAAAACTTACAGCTGACTTCTTTGTGCATTTAGATTTTTACATTTCTATGTCTGGTGCATACATTTAAATTCTGCCTGTTCGGCTCTTGAGTTGAGTCTCAAATGAACCAACAAGGGCATGGGTGCTTTTGCATTTGGCTATTAATCAACTCAGCTGGGAAAATCCCCTCGTGTTATGTACTTAGATTACAGGCAAACTGAGCTTGCTGGTGTACTAGCCCTGAGAGATGCACCTTACCCCCGTGGCTGAACTCCTGCACACACTATGTAGTTGGTTTGAAGGATATGGTTCTGCTATGATTTGTCAGACCTCTAAATATTGTGTGTGCAAAGAGAAATACATAGTGCATTTGTATTTTCTGATACATTTCAGCCTTGCCTATCTAAATCATGACAGAATGCGTAATCTTTCAGTGTACCCACCTTCAGTAGCCAAATGCAAGCATTTTCAATAGAACAGAGCATCTCATCCCAGAAGTGCATAGTTACTATGCAACTGCAGGTATGAGCATGCAAAAGCCTTAGATTTTAAAGGACTTTGCTCATTTTTGATATGTGTATGAGGAGAAATCCGTACTTCCATGCTGTTCAGCAAGGACTGTCTGCTGTGAGGCAAATAATAGAAGTCTGCCAAAAGCGTAAGACAGCCTTTTGGCCTGCCAAACTGTAAGGGTGACCTCTGCCATCGATTAAAAAGCTGAAGGATAGATAATTTCATACTAAATCAAAGAAATGAGTCCTGTTACCTGCTATAAAAGTGTAAGTTTTTGAATGATTCTATTGGGTTGGAATCTCTTAATAAAAGCATGTTTTTCATGTTCTTCATCAAGGATTGACTTCAGACTTGGAGGGCTAATACACTAGGCAAATATTTCAGTGCCTTTACCTGTATTTTCAAAGTTGTAATTTTAATTAGTAGTAAGACTTAATTTGGGATAAATAGCCAAAAAAATTTAGATGTTTAAATTCCAGATCAAAAGTCTGATTGATTTTAACCTCTGCAAGATTAAAGAAAAAATGAAGCTGTTCTAAGAATTTTTATTCTCTTGGGACCAAAATTGACTTCTCTAATTTCCATCAAGAGAGGAAATGACTTACACTGTTTCTCTTTTGCTGTTGTGTTTGTTGATGACATTTATCTTCTGGTAAGTAGCACAAACCACATTTATTTACTATGGTTCCAATGCTGGTTTCCACCGTCATCTAAACCTGGAACCTGGCTGCGAAATTTTTATTTTGTTACTATATGAATTTGATAGTTTGACAGAAATAATAATAATGACAATGACAATAAAAATAATAATATCATTTAAGTGTTCTATCTGTTATTGTGAGAGGTGAAAGTAGACCACAGAAGGCACAGAATTAAAATAGAATAAAAATGATAGTAAGCGAATAATACCCATGCATTCATTTACTTGTCAGTAGATGTGACATACCTTATCAAGGAACTAAGTCAGCACAACAGAACCAGAGCAGTAGATCAAAGCATCTGGTGCTAAGGATTTTAAAATTTCCCTACATGTAATTTGGATATTTTACTTCAGATTAGGTTGAATCTGGTCCCCAGTCTACCTGTCCTTATCATGTGTGCCTTGAAATTGTCTGAAGGAGCAACTGTTCCTTCGGACATGGGTTTGGATCCATATGTCTCTATTAAATACTGGAGCACATCAGCAAATGTGCAGTGGGCTTTTGAGCTTAGTTATAACCTGATAAATGAAACCAGTTTACACACTCCACAACTACACACGCCACAACTGCTACAAAGCAACCTGACTCTTAGGAAATGGGAACAGTTTGGGGATTTAATTAATCACTGCTCTAGTATTCCAGGCCAAAACAACAAAGGGGATGCAGCCTTAGGGCATCCATGTCATTTGCACTGGGAAAGCTGATGTGCTGTGGGCTATGGGGATTTTGTGTCCTGCAGGGGTGGTGGCTGGCTGGATAATCGAGGGCATCAAAAATACCATTAGACACCTACATTTCAACATCTGAATCCCAGACTGGATAGCTGTATTAGAGAAGGTGAATTGTGCCCTGATGTGCCTGAGGCTCGCTGCTGAGAATAAGGTAAGTCTCATGTGAACAGCTCTGAAGCAGACAGCTACACTGGGGATGTTGAGATCCAGATTTAATAGAGCACATCCTTTAATGAACACAGAGACAAGAAATTTAAGAAGAAATGTTACTAAATTCCTGCTTTTAGTTTGCTCAGGGAGTCGAATAGGAGCAGAAAGCCATACAGCTGGAATTGCTTCATGTAAGCACTGGGCAATGCTGCTGGGAATGGGAAAAAAAAAAAAAAAAAAAGGAGAGGCAATGTAAAAGTAAAGTTGTGGGGTTTGGCCTTGTTTTTTTGTTTTTTGTTTCATTGTTCGTTTGATTTTGTTTTTCTTCCTATTCTTAAAAAGATGCTTTGTTTTGAATTAAGGCTTTATTAATAAAAAAGTTCGTTAACTGAGAAGGCTATGCCCCCTTCTCAAAACTGGGCTGGTCTCTGTGAATGTGGGAAAGACAGCTCCTTAGTGTTTCTTTTTCTGATTTACAGCAGAAATTTAAACTCAGGCCTTCCACATAGCGTGTTGGGAGGTGCTGGTCTTAGACTGTCTTCAGAGGAGTGGCTTTACCTGTGCAGCTCAGTGGGCAGCCCTGAGGACCCATATATCCTATCTCTTATGTTGGTACCCTAATCAGTAGGGATTATTCTCATGTCCTGCAGATTTCTAGAAAGTTCTAGGTCAGGTAGAAATATTTTTTTTCTAGTGAATATAAAAGAATAGTTTCTTCATTAAAACTGTCTTGGATCCACCTGAGGTAAAAGGTGGTAAGATTTAACTAATGCTGATTCTAGAGCTTTTTGATTGCATATGATGAGGCGTGAGAGAGGGCAATCAGATAACGGCAGTTGTTAACAATCTTAAGATCCCACTTGTGCCAGATGCTGTGCAGGGCCATAGTAAGTACCACTTGCCACCACTTCTGCTTTTAATTCTAATATTTCTCATGCTCCTTCAACGTATGCTAAACACTAACACTACAGGCACAGAAATGAAGAAAAATCAAAATGCAAAAGGGTATCCATTGCATGTATAAATGACATATAAGAAGACACCTGTTCTGAAAAGCCAGTCTAAATTCATTATCCTCTTCTCCTCAGGGAGAAAAATCAATCGACATGTCCATCTTATTAGCTGAACTTTAATTTGCTTGGAACACCCATCTTCATTACAGTATGTAATACTGTCCAGGACTGCATGAGCTTTCTAGGCCTTTACAGCTTTCAGCTCTTGATAAGACTGATTTCAGCAGCTTGCTCGGATGTTTTCAGAATACCTTTTATTACCAGGAGACACTGTCCTTTAAGATTTGTCTTAATATCTACAAGATCAAATACTATTGTAAAACCTTCAAGAATGCTACTTAGATGCAACTTTATCTGGGAGCTGCTGGACTCTATGCACTTGGGAAATTTGAGCTACCTACCTGGATATTGGAAATCTACTTTAGTAAGACACTTTTGGAAATTCAAACAGGTGGTTCTTTGGTTGTAGAGTTGAAAATACAGAGGACGTATTGCTCTTGATCTGGTGTACTGCAGTGCTGATGCAGCTGATGATAGGACTGGTACAGTCTCTGTGTGACTGTCTGTGTCATGAGCTTGTAGAATTATGGATGTAGTACTTGTTTGATGCTTGGAGCTGTTTAAACAGAACAGGTGTCAGTAAGGAAGTTTCATTATTTAATAGAACCTGAGCCATGTTTTGGGCCTTCAGTTAGCCATTTGGGTTCCTGTTTGGGTGCACAATGCTGAAGACTCAAAAGCTTAAGAACACTGAAGCTGTAGGCTTTGGGACTTAGGAGAATCCATGCCTAAATGTTTGGTGTCTTCATGCAACATCAGTCAAATTGGGCAATCCCACAAAAGCAGTACACTGAAGAGGGAGTCATGCACAGCAATCAGTCAGAAATGGCAGGGATGTGCAGTCTGTGACCTGCACCCTCTCCCCTTCTTCATTGCCTTCTAAAATACAACAGGAATAGAACCTGGAGTCCAGGTCCTTTTCCCATGAGCCCTGTTTGCTTATGCCACTACTTTGTACTAGCGAATATTTGATTGTACTGCTTCATTCCTGCAGTCAGGCTGAGGGAGTGCTGGCCTGGAGCAGCCCGCCGGCTGTGCCCAGAGCTCTTTGCAGATGGCTTACCTGTGATCTGGCTGATGCAAGCTCAAGTCCCTCCAGGCAGAGATGGCAATTTTAATTCTGCTCCTCTTTTATCTTGCGTGAGCTTCTTAACCAGTGGGCCTTGAGGCAGAAAAAAGAGCAGAGATGCCAAACTTGCTTTCTGTATGTTAGTGCACCTTGCCTATGCTTTATACCTGTTGGTGATGTCAGTGAAGCTGGGGCACAGTTGGGCATAAATGACAACTCAGTGGAAGCCTAAGGATCTCACCTGGAGTCAGACTCCTGCAGTGGCAGCCTGTTAGTGCAGTACCTGTGGCTCTTCTTAAGACATGTGTGGACATCTGTTTTCCAAATGCTTTTCAAAATTATTTCCATCAATTCTGTTTTGCAATTACTTCCATGAAAATATAAACTGTGTCTCACTGTTTTAATTTCTGATGCAGCTGAATGTCTCTTATTTGGAGTGCAATGAATGAAAAATGTTGATTCATTCATAATAAAAGGAATTTCTATATGAATATGTAAAAATATCTTATATAAACCACAACATATATACAATGATATAAAAATAATACACAACCTGAACACTCCCACCCAATTTGGTGTCGTCTGCAAACTTCCTCAGCAAGTTTGCAGACAACACCAAATTGGGTGGCAGTGTCTATCTGCTCGAGGGTAGGAAGGCTCTGCAGTGGGATCTGGACAGGTTGGATCGATGGGACGAGGCCAATTGTATGAGGTTTAACAAGGCCAAGTGCCGGGTCATGCACTTTGATCACAACAACCCCAGGCAGCACTACAGGCTTGGGGAGGAGTGGCTGGGAAGCTGCCTGGCGGAAAAGGACCTAGGGGTGTTGGTTGACAGCTGGCTGAACATGAGCCAGCAGTGTGCCCAGGTGGCCAAGAAGGCCAACGGCATCCTGGCCTGCATCAGAAACAGTGTGGCCAGCAGAGAAGGGAAGTGATCCGCCCCTGTACTTGGCACTGGTGAGGCCACACCTCAAATACTGTCTTCAGTTCTGGGCCACTCACCACAAGAAAGACATTGAGTTGCTGGAGTGAGTTCAGAGAAGGGCAACCATGCTGCTGAGGGGTCTGGAGAACAAATCCTGTGAGGAGAGGCTGAGGGAATTGGGATTATTTAGTTTGGAGAAGAGGAAGCTGAGGGGAGACTTTATCGTTCTCCACAACTACCTGAAAGGAGGCTGTAGTGAGTGGGTGTTGGTCTCTTCTCCCAAGTAACTAATGACAGGACAAGATGAAAATGCCACAAGTTGCACTAGGGGAGGTTTAAATTGGATATTGGGCAAAATTTCTATACTGAAAGAGTGGTGAGATATTGGAACAGTCAGCCCAGGGAGGTGGTGTAGTCACCATCCCTGAAGGTGTTCAAAAAACATGTAAATGAGGCATTTCAGGACATGTTCTAGTGGGACGGTGAAGTTTTTTTGTTTGTTTTAGAGGTCTTTTCTGTGACAATTCTGTGATTCTATGAATAAACTGGCAGTGCTATCTTAATGGTTGCACTCCATGATCTTAAAGGTCTTTTCCAGCCTAAACAATTGTATGATTCAATTTTATAATTAAATACATGCATAGAGAATTGGTTTGTTGGTTTTTATTTGGAGAGAATACCTGTACTTTCCAAGAATTTCCCTGTGACTGAAGTGACTCTTTTAAAAACTGTCCCACCCTCCTTCGTTAAATGACGTTACTAAAAAAATCCTTTTTTTCTGCTGCTGAAATAAGTATAGGCAGTATTAGATTTCTGTAAATTGAAGTCTTCTGTATATATTTCAGCAACATCTAGTTCCTCTTCATGAGGATTTTGCAATAAGTCAAAAACCTGGTGTCAAGTGGCATAAATTTGGAAAAAAATCCCATGTGGCTTTGAATGCATTTATCAGAAAAGGGGACATGTAATCTCTAAATCATGTTTTTCATGCCCCTAATCATTCTTGTGTGATTCAATGCAGTTTATCTATCGCTTTACCCTCTATGTATGCCTCAGTTTGCACATCTAAACGTATGATTATTTACATACACAGTATTCCAGCACAAAATGTTTGAAACATGTTTAGATGCTTTTAAAAGCTTCAGGTATTAACTGGAGGAACTTGCTTTCTTTGTCTTCTGATTCTGGACATTTAGATTATGCTTTAATGATGTTTTTGAAGTCTGGAAATTATCTTAAAATAAAAATTCGGATGCTCATGCATTGAAAAAATCCATCACTGTGGGACTTCAATGAAATTCATAAGTTGGTGACAAAACCCAGTTATCTGCTCACACTATTATCTTTAAAAACCTTTCAAATGAGTTTTAAATAAAAGTGCATGGGCACAAAATACTAATGTAGATGTGACTTTTGCAACAGTCATGAATATAAAATTGATGAGTGGAATTTATTACAAAAAAATAGGACAGCACCATACTAACCAATGTATTAAAATTTAAAACATTTATTAACTGTCTTTTAAATCAGTCATGTACTTAATGTCAAATAACAAAGTTATGGTCCAAAAATTCTTCACCTATGTCTCTAAGTGTGTGGGTTTAACTTCTTTTTTTTTTAACTAGTGTGACCTGGAGGTATCTTTCAGTGGAAATAAAAATATTGAAAAAGAAAGACTTAAGAGTACAAGGTAGATCCTTGGAGACTGAAGTAATACCATTAGTGGACAAGCTGGAATAAAAAAGCAGCTCCAATTTCGACATGCAGCCTGGTGAAGTCCATTTACATTATAAAATATTTGTCAGAAGTACATATTTTTTTAAATAAGGAAAAAAAGAAATCCACTGTAAAAGAAAGCAAAAAGTTTAAATTTTTTAGGTCACCTAAGAATATATTTAGGAAAAAGAAGGAATAACTCATATTTAGTGCCCGCATCTGAACTGCTCTTACTTCTCCTCACTGCAGAAAAGCTTCTACTTCTGTAGCTTTTATGTGGAGGAACATTTGTATCAGGAGGCCGGTTTAATGTCATGTGTGCGTGTCCTGCCCTGGTACCTCTGTGGAGACAGATGCTTAAGGCCAGGCACGGACAACACATTTTGAGGATATTGCAGGCCACAGTGGTGATGGGAGCTAGACTGCACTCTGAGTAGGACAGTAATGAGGAGATTCCCAAAGCAATGCACAGGTCTCTCAGCTCAAAGCTTTTCTTTGATGTAGGCTGACTTTCCACATGTACCTTTCATTAGTTACACAGTGATCCTGAGATTTGATAAACACCGAGCAAGTGGGGGAGATAGAGCTTTATCTCTTTAACCTGCCTTATCTTGTGTGTTTCCTTTGGTATCTTAACTCCTCCTTCTCTGGTCACTATCAAGAATGATGAAACCCCTTTATTAGCTTTACAGATTCCTAGAACTAGGCTTTTAGAAGCAGTCTCTGAAGCAGGAGATAGATAAATTCATGTTTATACATACAGTACAAATAGTACCATGGGAAAAAGGAGCCTTGTAAGCTGGAATTTTCAGTGCTAAGATGTGAATTCAACTAGGCTTTAGATACATCTGTGCTTGCTGAACCTTATATATCCTGATAATGTAAACAACAGGAGCTGAGAGCTTCAGGGAAAAAATATTTCTGTGTGGATGATATCACCTATACTCAGCTGGGTAAGATAGAGACCATGACATGCCAAATAACAGATTTGCTAGCAACAGCATTGTGTGAAAATTGGGAAATTTTTATTCAACTGACAGATGAAAACACTCTCTAATAAGGAAACCTCCTTTCTTCATGTCAGCAGTCTTCACGGGTCATCAGTGGTTCTTAGGCACTATTAATTTTCTGCAGATTCTGTGACTGAAAGAATGAGTAGTCTGAAGGTTTTCTTTTGTTTTCAGAGCTGCTTGCACTTGTGTTATCAGCACTGAACACATCTGAGCAAATGGGACTTGAGATGTTTGATAGGCAGAACTTTCCAGGAATCAAATGTTCCTACTGTTGCCCTCTGTGCTCACCCTTGATGGGGCAATAATGACAGAGAGACAATGATTAATGCCTTATCCCCCGAGCCCTTTGAAGTCCCTTCTGGACCAGGAAAGAGGAGATGTTAGATATGATGGGATGGCTTCATATCTGAATAAGGTGTTTTTACTTTATGATCCCCAGAAATGAAACCCCCCATGAGTAGCTGCAGCTCCACATGCCATTCACTGGGCTCCCACGAACTGCTGCAGGAACTGGGAGCTCTGTGAGCTAGAGGTTGTCTCTTCTCCACTACAGGCTTTTCAGTTCATTACAAGAAACTACAGAAGAAGGAGAATTTAACTCTTTGGTTCTACTACTTTGATGAGAATGTTGGCAAGTCATTCTTTTCTTTTTTTTACTCTTTTTGTGGAGCACCTCTGGCACTGGTGTCTGTGCTCTGAGCACAGTAAGTAACCGTCAGCTGAGGGATAGGAGTGAAAACATATTGGTGAAATTAAACTGATCAGGGGAAGGTAATTGTTGAAGGGTTTTGTGGAGAGATGTGGAAGCTTTCCTTCTTGGGCTTGAGGAGGAGCATAAGCAATGAGCAAGATAAATAAATTTATAGTGTCAAGGATTTTCTTTTTATAATGCTTTTTAAGCATAAGTAATAGCAGATTTGTTTTTTTTTTTTTTAATCAAAAATTTGATTCAGTTAGCTATTTCTTCTCTTTTGAGACTGCCTTTTCCATCCCAGACACTTAAGTATGAATAGTCAGTTCATATGGCATTCATCGATTCCTCAGCAGTTAAATTGGAATGGGTATGTCTCTTCGTGCTGTCATTATTCTGCAATATGTCACCATGGAGAGTAATTTTTACCTCAGGTGAAAGAATGGAATATGCTGAAAAAATGTCTATTAGCCTGTCATCATCCATAACTTCTGATGCTTATTGCTTACTCACTTGCTTTATTCAGACCCATGAAGCATGTGTGTTTTTCTGATTTCTGCAGTAACATTAGTTCTTTTAATGAAGTTCAGACTTGCAGTTCTATTGGTTTTTCGAAACTGTTGATACACTTTCAGAATCATGATGGTCTCATGCCTTCAATCTACACTGATTAGTATGCAAGAAATTAAAGAAATAGACTTTACATTCCTCAGAGAGTTACACTGAGTGTATGGAAGAGCAATAACTGCGGAGAGCTGTTAATGACCCACTGCTCTGTTTATCTCAAACCATGGGTATGCTCAGACTTTCCCTGTGTGCAAATCTACTTAGGCCAAAGCCGTGTAATGAAGTGATACAGAGAGTGGAAACATTCATAAACTACAGAAAGAGAATAAAAAGCATTTGTTAATATATTGGCACAGTCAATCTTAGGAGATTCAAACTTAACTAAATTGTAGGTTAATGATAAATAAACAGCATTCCCATAGATAATTATCCATTACCTATTTCTAAACTGAGCAATATAGTACTTAATTACTTCTAAGGCAGAGCAAGCTCACTTTTTTTTTTTTTTCCTTTTTAATATATATGTATTATTACTGGCCCTTGTAATCACTATAAATGATACGAACGTCCTGACTAAATAATGTTTGAATTAAGCTCCATGACATGCCCGCAACATCCCATCAAACCTAAAGGTGCAGGTGAATATCAGTAATAGCTTAACATTTGGTTTCCACATTGAACAATGCTGAACAGCAAGATATAATGGATACACAGTGATCAAATAGTGTGGTGTCGAAACACACTGTTCAATCCAAAAGCCTTATGACTGTCCCAGAAGGCTTACACCCCACAATGCGTGGGGATGGACCCTTGAGCACATCTGGATGAACACTTCTAGCATGAAGCCATACCAGGGTTTAGTTCAGTAACACCAACTCTGTTGGTAAGAAATGTGGGGGAAACATCCAGAGGTATAACTTGCAGACTGTGTTGAGTCTTTGAGGTATAGTGTTCATGTACTCAATATTTTGTTACATCTGTGTGGTGGTTCTTCATCATCTGTGACTGGGATAAGTAGGCTGGAAGTCTGGACCACTTGAATGTATCACATGCATAACTTGTGGTAAAAGAGGTGTGACTGACAGTAAAAGTGGCCCACCAGTTTTGTTTATGATAAAATTTAGAAGGTTATCAGCACTTGCAGGGAAGACATTAAGCAGAATGACTATATCACCAGCAAATACTTAGACTGGATAAGATAAACACTTGACCAGTCTCTTTTCACACTCACTAGTCATAAAAAGGTAATGGTGACATTATCTCTGAGTTTATCTGGTTCAAAGTAGCTTCTCTGAATCTCTTTGAAGCAGTTCATGGACTCTTTGGGAGTCTGAGAAAGGCAGGTTTAAAAACTACTGCTATGTACCAAAGTCATCTGGGTCTCAAGGCACTTTGCTTCCTGAGAAAAACACAAATTCACATTTTTGGAACTGTGGATGATGAACTTCTTTTTCTCACTCCTCAGGCATGAAGGAGTGCATAAAAGCTTTTGCAAGGGCCCGCTCCACTGAGGTGTAATAAACTGTACAAATCTTCTCCTGCTCATAAGGACAGGAAGAGCTGAACTCATATGCTTTTCTAGGAGGTACTCAGTTGATAAACTTTGAAGATACTAACTAAGCAGTTTAATAAACAGAACATCTTCAATCATTTTGACTATTTTTCTGAAAAGTAATAGGAAATGTGTGGCAGTAGGAGCAAATGTGTATAAAGGTGTCATTGAATGTATATTTAGTGTATCTTACTATACATCAAGTGTATATCTTACATGATGTTCTGTAATACAAATTTTGAATTTCAAAATTATTCCTTCTACAGCAATGCTTTTGTCCACCTGTGAGTCAGAGGTTCCCTGCCATCACAGACCTTGATTTGATGTAAAAAATCTAATGTGAAAAAAACCCTGTGAAGATGTGCTTAGCCATGAGAACTCTGAAAGCAGACCATCATAGTTCAGGATAAGTACTTTATGAAGGAGTGGAATTTGTAGAGGAAGCTTGGTTGGGGCTTTTTGCATCTTGGCAGGTGTGGTTGCCCCACACAGCATGAAGGCATTGCACCACTAGTATCACTTGCTGTGAAGAAGGAAGAAGAGAAAGAACAGACTCTGGAGACCTTATCTTGAGCCTGATACAGCACCTTGCCTACTGACATAGCTGAGTCAGTAGCTTTGTTGATTATTGTGGTCAGTGGACGTGAACTCTTTTTTTTTTCAACATTTGTCACATTAATGTTAGTTATGTACTTAGCAGTTGGTTAGCTAAGCACTTAACTTATTTTTTTAATCCATGTAGATTAAAGCTTTTTGTCTAGCTCTTAGTCTAGATACTTTACCTTACCATCTGGTACAGCAAGAAGATTCTACCTATTCACTGGGGACTTCTAAGTTGTTGTGCCAAAATTGTAGCTCAGGAAATGAAAAAATGAATAAAAATGAATGAAATTGAACATCAGACATGCTTTTTGGTTATAAAACACCCTTCTTGGTTATTTGATGGAAAACTGGTAAGATCAAACTTTTGGAATTGCTCATCCCACTGCCCCTTCTTTATACCCCTCCAGAGGAGTTCCGCAGTGGTGGAAAATAACATCTCCAACAAGCAGGATCAAGAACCCCCTTATTGCCAGGGATATAAACCTTCACAGAAACTGGTGGTTGGTTGTGTCACTTCTAATACCAAATCAGCATTTCATTACGAAGGATAAAACTGCCCTAAATCCAAGTAAAAAATGTCATGACTACTTTTCCACTCTTTTCTGAATTATATCACTCCTCCCTACAATCCAGTTCTTTTGTCTTAGCTTCTGTTAAAGTTCGAAGTGTTAGAGAAACATGCCTATTCTATGGACACTGAGATGAAATGGAGATTTCTGGAGAATGTGTTTCAATTTAATTTCTAGCAAGAGTTTCTACATATATCCTGATGCTATGAAAAAGTTTTAGGTAAATTATTCAGTGTGCTTTTCAATTTATGAACTCCATCATTTCTGATGCAGTATGCTAATTTAGTAAAAATTTTTTTGTGACCAAACCTGTATAGTGACTAGACACTTGATCTTGAATTTTGTTATATTGAGAATTATGTTATAGATTTTTAAATTTTTTATATATGATAAATCAGGAATACTTGACTCTAAACAGTATTCCACTCATATTTTTACAGTTCGTATTAATAAAAAGTTAACATGATAATCTTACAACTTTAACTTGACTCCTCTCCTTACATAAAATGGATTAATTTAATTTAAGAGTTGAAGGACAAATGAAAGGCAACTTAATTTTATGGAACGTACAAATTTTACTGCTTTGGTTTCTATTCTATTATCCAACAGTATGGCTAAGACTGTGAAACAATTGTTAGTCATTACAAATAAAGAAATCAACATTGTTCTCAAAGAGATATATAATGGAATAGATAACCAGTAGAAAAAAAAAAAAAAAAATCATTTATTTGCAAGTGACATCAAAAGCATAAAGCAAGCTGGCATATAAAAATTTAGGTCTATTAACAATTCTGTTGGGCTCCATGAAGTTATCACATATTTGGTAACGATGACAAAGGGAGAAACTAATGCAAGTTTATGTCAAGCGCTCTCTAGAAGTGCTGAATTGCTTTTCCCCTCCCAAAACCATAAGCCTAAGACCTTGTATCTTTATAAAATTTTGGAATAATCAATCATGAAAACAGCACCTGATTGTAGAAAACATGATTTTAAAATCAACTTGTCATGCTCCTTTATGGATTTGGTGCCTTCTTTGTTTTGACATTTCTCATTTGCTAAATACAGGAACACTACTGTAATGTCTCTGTGTTGTGTTATAAATTAGAGGGTTGGAATGCAAAAAGTTTCTTGTTTGTGTTTGAATTTGTCCTGGATATGGAATTATTTGATCACTTTTTTTTTTTTCTTTTTTTCCTGATGCTTTAGATATTATGCTATTTGGATTCCATCTGAAAATCATTTGTGATGCCTAATTCCCATCACAAGAAATCCTTGTGAATGGCTTTGAAATGACTGACTTTTAATACCTGCTTGCTGAGATGAAATATACCTTCTAATGTGAAATTAAAGGAGAGGATTGGATTTCGATGTGGCTCTTTGTGTAGTAACTACACTTAAATTCATGCAGCTTTATGATCTTTTTTAAAGTACTTCTTTGGGGGAAATGATTTTATAACACAAATGTACACAGTGAACTGTATACCAGTTACCTTAAAGGAAATATGTAACATTGTGATCTATGTTATAGGCCAGTGGTCATCGCATTCCCGGAAAGGCTCAGCTTTTATTTACAAATCAGCATGGAGATTTACTGTAGGACTTTGAAAGGGTGAAGGAAATCTAATGTTGAATAATGTGTCTATAATGCTGAATAATGCTTAAGTTTTTTTAAATTTTTCTAACATGGGTATCTAATGCTAGAAATGGAAAAGTTCATATTTTATTTTTCTTCAAAACTGTGTGGACGTTGCTTGTTCCAACAGATTTTGGCATGAGTTAAAATACATGTACTTGTGACTAGAAAGTTGTTTAATTCTTGTGAACTATATTGCAATGCCTATGAATTATATTGAACTACTTACTAACTTTCGTGCCCTTCAGTCATGAGGTTTGGAGCATATGCTTAGAATAAGGATGGCTTTAGGTTTGATTTTAGATATCTTTTGCTTAGCTGCCTGGATGAATAAGCTAAATTTCTGAGTGAACTGAAACTCCAAGCAATCTGTTTTGGACTCTATCCCAGGCAGACCTATTCAGCAATACACTTAATTGCTAGTGCATCTTCATTTATGTACCTCTATTGATTTTAATCTCAGATGATTTATACAACACCATGAGCAGTTAACAAGCCAAACCAATGGCATTTCAGTGGAGACGAAGATCCTTATAAAGTATCTCAATTTGTCCCCAATCTGCTCATATGTACCAGGCATCTCTTACTGTAGTTGTACGTTTAAAGATTGTACTTATGGCCTCTCAGCTAAACTTTTGTTCTCTTCCCCACTGCAAGTTTACTGACTGCTTTCCTGTATTTTAAAAGAAAAGTACATTTCCATTTCACTCCAAGCTACCTCATGGCCTGCTGCCAGAGTTCCCTGATATTTGTTTTTCATTCTAGCTGTTTGTTATTGATACACTTATTCCTGAATGTTCATAGAATTCATTTGGCCTGAATTCAGAAGTCAGTGTGATAAGGATCTTTACACAGTTGTGAGTGATGAACCATCATTGGCTTAATTCATAAACATAGAGAGAAATTAAGTAGTTTCAGAGTAAGATACATTTCACCTCTTTATATCAGGATGAAATAAGTGATAGACTTGCCCTTGACTGGGAAAGGGTTTATTGGTTCCTGTGATCTCTCTGTAACACAATTAAAGACTGAGAATGCTCCTAGAAGGCCACAGCTGTTACTTCCTTGACTCTGCTACCTGAATATCCTGGAGCAGGATTAGATATCAGCTCAAATATTCCTGCATATGTCAGTAGCACTCTTCAAATAACTATTTAAAACAGCTTTAAACTAATGTCTGCAATGGCTCTTATGCTTGAATATTAATATAACTAACACTCCAATCAAAACAAGCGAGTTTAACATTGCACAGTCTGTCCTATAGGTGTCTATGCAATCCATTAACACAACACTTTGTGTTTTGTGACTTTACTGCAAACTATTATGCGACATAAAAGAAAAGTGCAAATGAGGGAAATCATCCTTGTTGAATGAATCCCATCTTATTTTAATTTTCCACTTCAAATCACAATTAATATGTATTATTCACACCTTTTCATTTCTCTGGCTATATTACATTAAAGTAGAACAGATGCTTTGTACAAACTGTCCAAGACACAGAAACAGACTATCATTATTCATGTTTTTCAGTTGTCCTTCACTGTAGGTAATGATAGTATAACAGAAGGGATGCACAGTTATTGAAAGCAAATTAGTTAACAATTTTTGGAAACTCTTCACGGAGAGGATCTAGCCATTTCTTTCTGCAGTTACCACATGTGTCATATCAGACTGCTTATCCCGGGTAGTGGGAGAAGGAAACAGTAGATTCAGCTAGGATACATCTCAGGAAAGGAAGGTCTCCTTATATATCATTTAGGTTAGAGATTTGTGACTCAGGTTCTGGTGTTTTATCTGCAACTGCAGTGGCTACAGTCTACCAAAACAAGGTATTCACTTATTGTACTTGTGTAAAAGTTATTAGGATCTTAAATATAAGATAATTTTTAAAATCAAGATGTCTATGAGTTACAATTTTATGGAGAACCAGAATCACTTTTGTCTGCAGCTATTCTTTTTTGAAGGCTAGTACATACCACAGCCCAGCACCAGGGGAATGGCAAAGCTTAAGCAAAAGAACTGATATGACTCACTTGGATAACTTCAACCTGTGGTCTCTGTTAGAGGTTTAGCTCTAGACTGAATTAATTAATGTGAAATGTGCATATCTCTGTGATGCATTCACATTGTTTAAGGCCACAGAAACCACCTACACAGGATGAAGTTTATTCAGATTTGAACAGTGCAATTTTTTTCACAGAAGCATAATTACACTGTTTCTCCAATAAACTGTGGAAGAGCGTGAATGAACATTTCTCTAACGATGTTGAAGAAAGATGAGAAGCTATCCCAGAAATACTATAGGACTACTGAAAATGCAGAAAACATTTAAAAATCAGCCTGAAAATATTAGTATCTTAATTATGACATGTTAGTATGCTTAATTATGACACTTCAGAAATGTGTGTAGTATCAAGTATCATAATGTATCTGTGGTGGAAATAGAAATATGTTACAGGAAAGTAGAATATCAGAAGCATTAGAAAAATCTAAAACGTGGAAACTCGGTTCTTAATCTGCGTTGCATATTGAATTATACAAATTGAAATTACCCCTAACTATTAGCTCAATGAAGGTCATCTTATGGAATACCTATATTAAACTGAAAATCATTATCATAAATCTTTCTCGTCAAAATGTATGGTCCATTGTGAAAATTAAGTAAGTTACAGTAAAATGTATTGTTTAAACAATATATTACCTTCTTAGGTCTGAAAAAGTAACAGGCTGCTTTTATCTCTGATGTACAAGGATCATCTTCAAAAGACATAAATAGTCTGAAAAGTCACAGTAGACAGACTTTTTTAGGGCATCTTTTGAAGGAATATTACAACAGGAGGAAGGAAGGAAGGAATCTTTTAGAAGACAAGTTTTCAAGACTAGCTGGAATAAAGGTATTTCAGAAAAAGAATGCACATAATTATATACTCTTATATGATGCTATTCTTTTGTTCACTTGTTTAACACTGCAGTGCTGCTTTTGGCTTCAATAATTTCTTGTGCTGTTCTATATACTAAATATAGTTCTTGTCCTGCAATGATAAATGTCTTATTGAAAGTACTCAAAGTATTTCAAGTGACAATTAATTGTAGAAGTCACCCTCACTTTCTAAAGCTCTGACTTTTAGTGCTAGAAGATGAATACAGCCAGTTCTTATATTCCAGCTGAGGGAATTGTAAATGTAGCTGAAAGAATAGCACCTTCCTAACCTAAATTAGCACTCTTTAATTTAAGCACTTGAGTTTTGTGATTGTCTCTTGACTGTTTCCCAGACCTTTCCAGCACTATGTTGAAGTAGTTTTCTTAACTTGCCTCTTGGTCTAAGCTCCCTTTTATCCCTTGGAAACAAAAGGTTACCAAGTGCATGATATGAATCACCACATGCCTCTCTGGATTGACTGAAGAGAGTGCAGATTGTTAGTCTTTTATTAGATTTAAAACTCCTTTTCTAAACAGGATAAAATTTTGATCAAAGGGCATACTTAAGACTTTGCTGAACTGAGTTAACTGATTGGTGAACTAAGTTAACTGATTGGTGTTAACACAAGTTACTCCTTCCTTGATGATGTTTTTTAAACTGTAGGATAAATTTTCAGATAAAAATAAAATAATTCTCTTCCTATCTACATGAAAATGAAATTTTGCATTGTATAACATAGAAAAGCTACGTTACTGTTTTTCCAAGCACTCAATAGCTCATTGAAACCCATCTCAATAGCTTAATGAAACCAGTAAGTTTTTATGTGAGCCCTTGAGCACATATCTCATCACAGCTGAAATCCCTATAGTATCAGCTTGGCCTCATTATTTGGGAAGCACTGAGATTTCTCAGTCATTCTTGATGCTTTATAACACTAACGTTTTTGGATGAGAAACAGCTTGTGAAATACTTATTTTTATTTGCCTGCTGGTGTTTTGCTGCTTAAAATTGCACTGTATAACTAATTATAGCCCTAAGAGTGGCACTAATTAACTTTAAGAAGAATAGTATAAAAGACACCCGCACACTATCTTTAAACTTTGCGCCCAGCCTATTAATCAAGGAGTACGAGTATTGTAACATTGCTGGTTTTAGATCATGCCTAGCTCTGGCGTCCTCTGTGTGTGTTCGTACAGCATGTAATGTAGTGAGGTCCTGGGCTGCCTTTAGGACTCAAGTGCAATGCAAATAAATACACACAGACTGTCTGTACAGCTACTTGCTTCCACTAGTCAAAAGAAATTATTCTGAGGCTTGCAGAGAAAACCTGCTCCAACAATCTCCATCTGGGTATTTACACCACACTTGTAGCTGTGGTAGTGGACTATTTTAATAAGAGTTGCGTGCACAGTAAAAGGAGAATATACTCATTAGTGTCTAATGTGTTGTTCAAGGTTATACACAGGATATAGAAGTTTAATGAGAACTTAATGGGACTTCCACTACTACTGATTAAGTGTATCTATCATTTTGAGGATGTGGATAAAGCTGCTTAACACTGTAAAGTTAAGGAAAAATGAATGCCCAGTATGTCACTCCCTTCTGCCATTAATCACATTCATTAACTGCACTCCAGCAACAAGATTCTGACCCATTACTAGTGCAGTATTTGGAGGACCACTACTGGTGGCTTGCTGATTTAAATAGTAATTAATCATATTAATGACTATGACTGGTTTTGTTCTTGATGTCATACATGGCTTGTAGATTAAGCTAACTGTGACAAAAGCTAAAGTCCAGTACTTTATTGTAAATTTATCATCCATGATACCTTGCCAAAATCCTAGTTCCAGGGTGGGAGAGGCAGAGCTGTTGACATGGCAGCTGGCAGGAGAAGCAACACATCACTGGTCTGTTTTAGAGGGGTTGGGGGAGATGGTTACCTCAGACAGGAGCTCTACATCTGTAGGAGCGTGTTGAGTACTACAACCCAAAATGGAGATTTATTAAATCTTGATTTATTTAGTCTCTTTTTAATATCTAACTGTTATCTTTTGGCCAGGGGGCACCCAGGAAGGCATGATCAATTATCCCTCCCTTCATCATGGACATCATAAGGGTAGGAATGGTATTTTTCATCTGCTTTGTGTTAAGCAGGTTTTGTCCAGCATCTTGTCACCATTTATCTTTGTCATGGGACACCCTGCCTCTAGTAATGAAATTAATGCATTAATGTTTGAGAGACTGGGGTGGAAAAATTAAGTCCAGATCACCAGATATACCAAATACAGAAAGGATTATTTCTTCTGTGTTCAATAGCAAACCAGAATATCTGGCAGTTGCCTTCACAAGTCAGCATGTTCTAACTTCAAGTTATTTTACGTTACTTTACTTTCAAGAGGAATGTATTTCTTCATGTATTTGAAGGCAGTGAAGTGTTCATGTTCCCCACACTGAGGTTATTTTGGAGTTTACTGATGTCTTTAGTATAACCTTAAAAAGTCCTCAGGTATAACAAAACAGGGAAGTCTCACTGGAGTGCCCTACATCCTGTAGTTTCCCCAAGAGCATTACTACCATGGATGGGATCCACCCGAGGGTGCTGAGGGAGCTGGTGGAGGAACTTGCCAAGCCTCTCTCCATCATTTATCAGCAATCCTGGTCAACTGGGGAAGTCCTGGATGACTGGAGACTTGCCAGTGAGACACTCATCTACAAGAAGGGCAGGAAGGAGGATCCAGGGAACTACAGGCCTGTCAGCCTGACCTTGGTTCCAGGGAAGATTATGGAATAGTTCATCTTGGAGGTGATCATGAGGCAAGTGCAGGACAACAGGGGGATCAGGCCCAGCCAACATGGGTTCAGGAAGGGAAAGTCCTGTTTAACCAACCTGATCTCCTTCTACGATCAGGTGACCTGCCTAGTGGATGAGGGAAAAGAGGTGGATGTTGTCTATCTGGACTTCAGTAAGGCATCTGACACTGTTTTTCTTCAGCATTCTGCTGAAGAAGCTGGTGGCTCATGGCTTGGACAGGCGGACTCTTCGCTGGATTAGAAACTGGCTGGATGGCTGGGCCCGGAGAGTGGTGGCAAATGGAGTTAAGTCCAGCTGGTGACCAGTCACAAGCAGTGTCCCTCAGGGCTCAGTTTTGGGACCAGTCTTGTTTAATATCTTTATTGATGACCTGGATGAGGGGATCGAATGAGCCCTCAGTAAATATGCAGATGACACGAAATTAAGTGGGAGTGTTGATCTGCTCAAGGGTAGGAAGGCTCTGCAGAGGAATTTGGACAGGCTGGAGTCATGGGCTGAGGTCAATGGGATGAGGTTTAACAAGGCCAAATGCCGGGTTATGCACTTTGGTCACAACAACCCCAGGCAGCACTACAGGCTTGGGGAGGAGTGGCTGGGAAGCTGCCTGGAGGAAAGGGACCTGGGGGTGGTGGTTGACAGCTGGCTGAACATGAGCCAGCAGTGTGCCCAGGTGGCCTAGAAGGCCAACGGCATCCTGGCCTGCATCAGAAACATTGTGACAAGCAGGAGTAGGAAGGTGATTGTGGCACTGTACTTGGCACTCGTGACCTTGAGCACCTTGAGTACTGTGTCCAGTTTTGGGCACCACAGTACAAGAAGGACACTGAGGTGCTGGAGCGAGTCCAGAGAAGGGCAATGAAGCTGGTGAGGGTCTGGAAAACATGCCTTATGAGGAAAGGCTGAGGGAACTGGGGTTGTTTAGTCTAGAGAAGAGACCTTATTGCTCTCTACAGCTACCTAAAAGGAGGTTGTAGCAAGGCTGGTGTTGGTCTCTTCTCTCAAATTACTAATGATAAAACAAGGGGAAATGGACTCAAGTTGCATCAGGGGAGGTTTAGATTGGATATTAGGAAGAAATTCTTCACTGAGAGAGTGGTTAAGCACTGGAACTGGCTGCCCAGGGAGGTAGTGGAGTCATCATCCCTGGAGGTGTTTAAAAAACGACTAGACGTAGCACTTGAGGCTATGGTCTAATGGATAGAGAGATGTTAGGATGAAGGTTAGACTTGATGACCCTAGAGGTCCTTCCGAACCCTGATGATTCTATGATTCTATCAACTAAATACTGAAATGCTGGTTCAGCACTTAACTAGTTTTAAGCATCTCAAAAGTTCACTTAGGCAACGTGATTCTATGATTCTATAATCTACTATGCCAGGACTTACTTCCTGTGGTGGAAGATGAGCTACTGACTTGTGCATACCCTGCAAAAAATGTCTCCTGGAGGACAACTGATCTTACTTTAGTCCTTTTACCCTGTGTTATGGTTTTGACTGTAACCATTCAATGGTCTTTTTGGGTTTATTTCTTTGCTAACTTGCAAAAGCATGGGTTTGGACAATTTTTGTTATTGAGAGGGTAATAGGTAAAGGAAAAACCCTCTAAATGCACATATCTCATATGAATGTAGAGAAACATTCTAACTGCAGCTAATAAGGTTAATATATTTTAAACCAAATCATGGGTACAATGTCACTGTAAATACTCTTTAAGGGAAAAAAAACAATAAAAATAAATGTAACCCAGTGTGTTCTTGCTCAAAATGCACTTACAGCATGGCTTTTCCTCTAATCTGTGACTTCTTCATAATTTTTACAAATTTGAGTCTAGCAAGTTTAGTTTACAGAGGAAGAGAGTACTTGAATATTGAATCTTGAATACTTGAATCTGAAAGATGTTTCATGTTTGATTGTAGCTCATTCATTCATAGCTCATATATTTTTTTTTATTCACTTGCTGAAGGCAGTTACATAATTATTCCTAGCTTGCAGCTTTTATTGAATTAAACTGGTAAACTATGTAATTTTATATAATTGACATGGATTTGTATGAAAAATTATTTGTCTACTGGAAGTTCTATGAATCATTGTGACTTTTAGATTAAGGAACATTAATTAATCATAATCTGCATGCTTAACAGTAAGTAGAGAAGAATAAATGATGAGCTCATTATATTACAGTATTAATATTTATTTTTTGTTGTTGTCTTTCTGGTTTCCCTTGACTCTAGTATTTTGTTTGGACCAGAGGCAAGCTTTCTATAACAAGCCCTTTGAGTGATATCTTGCAGATATTTTCCCTTTTACTGATGCAGAAGCATCACTGAACAGCCTTTAAGAGGCAACATTGAGACGATTTGTCCTAAAAGCTGGCCTAACTTGAGAGCTTTTATAGGTTGTTAATCTTAGCTCAAGCATTTTAGGGCAATTATTTCTGTGGAACACGGAACAACATAAAGACTTATGGCAATCTAAATAGTGTTTTTTAAAAGAGGTTTTCCAGTTACAATTGATTATCTCCAATATTGGCTACGTGAACGTACTTTTTTATTTATATTCTGTCTTGCCTGAAAGCTGTTTTTTAAGTTTGATCAAACTCCTTCAGGCAATTTCAGGGGTGATCTTGACAAAGCAATTAAAGCCTTTCAAAATATGTATGAATATATGTATACTTAATGCTTCTCTATGGCTCTGCTTTTGAAAATGTTCTAGAGTTACAGGAGTCTGGAAGGCTATAAAAACTTTTAAGTTGCAGGGAGAGTTTGTGGTCATGTAACTATTTAGATGCTCAGATTTCATGTCTTTAAGGAAGAGAGTCATTAATCTTTAGTTTTGGATCACCTGTTATCTGTTGTTTTTTGTTTGTTTGTCTGCTTATTTTCTTCATCCTTACAGTTAGATCAAATATATTTAATTTCATTAGTTTTCATATGAAACCTGGAAGACATGCTCATTTTAAAGCTCATCAGGTGTATGCATTTACTTTCCCTTTCACCAGCTGCTCCAGGCAGTCCTGACCACTTGGGTATGGAGGATTTGAGCATTATGTGCTATAGAAATGGCACCTGTTGTCTAAAAGCATTTGCCTTTAGGTTCAGTTCTGCCTTCTCAGAAGCCCTGGTAGGCTAAGTGTCTCATTTTATAGAGCCTCAGGCCCATGAGCACTTGGCAGTAGTGGTTCTTATTGAGTGCTCTTCTCTCATGATTTTAAGGACATTAAAAAAAACCCCTTCTGGTGTTTTTTGTTTTGTTTTGTTTTGTTTTTTCTTTTTTTTTCAAGCCTCTACCTGCAGAAGTGAAACAGGGTTCCTCTGCCAGTAAAGCACACATCTCCCTCTTTCTTCTGTGCCTGAAATACCTGCCTTTGGGCTTCTTGACCTACCCGTAAAGCTTTTAAATAGGTATATACACATCACCAGTTAATCCTCAGCAAGTCTATCTTTTTTTGTTTTAAAGAGATGTGGACACCTCCAGTTGTAATTTGATCTTGCTGCAGCAGTAGCCAACTGACTCCTAAACAAATTGCAGCTAGGTTTGTCATGCTTGAAAGTGCCCTTCCTCTTGAGGCACAGCATGCTTTCTTGTGTTCTCAGAAGCACAAGGTGCAGTTTGGATGCATCTGTCACACAGTGGTTTGCTTCAGGCTTTTTGCCTTAAGCTTTACTTCTGTGCTGGTGTGTCCATAACCTCTGTAGTTTCAAAGACCCAGCTGTAATGCCTGACTTCTTTATCATGCTCCTGAGGGAGATGCTGCTGCTCCAAGTGCCCTACCTATGGGCAAAGTTATCTAGACTTATTAGTCTTTTATTCTTATTGTACTCATTCTTCTGTTAGTGGAGTGTATTATGATGTTTTCTTATAACTGAGAATCATCCTATCTCATCTCCAACTTAGGAGATAGCTCATCTTTAAAACCTGTAATACAAAAATTTGCAGAATGTCACCTCTTTGAAACATAGATGGCTTCCCGTGCTGCTGCAATCATAAAGGCTTTTACAAATTACTTATATTTTCTTGTCAGTAGGGAGAGAAGAAAAATATCCAGGGCATAGAAGATCTGAATAGTGGTCTGGAAAAACCTGACTTTCATCCTGGATGCTAGAGACAACGTAGAATAACTGTCCTTCAAACTTCAGTGCATCACTCAGGAGTCTGGAGATGGATGGAGTAACTTCAAGCCACAGGCTGCCAAAATTTTAAGAACGCTCTCTAAAGGCCTGAGTCTCCTGGCTACAAAAGTAGGTTCCAGAATTAGATATGTAAAAATAGATGGCTAGAACTTGACATCATTTGATTAAAACATATTTATTTTAACACATTAATTTTTAGATGCATCTTTTAGAATAGCCCATCTGTAATGTTTGGGGCTTAATGCCCTTTATGGCTTTAAAAAGCTTTAATAGCTTCCATTAGGCTTCCATTAGCAGAGAAAACAGGAAGATGCACATGCAGAATTGCAATTATTTGTTTTGTTATTCGTTATGTACTGTAGTGGACCAAACTGTTTGTATACACTGCCCATTAAATCAGATGGCTGTTATAGTGCAGATTCCTACTAATGTTCTTAGGTTCTCATAGATATGGGTTCAGAATTCAAGTTTAATAGCTTTCCAAGACTAATTTCATAAGATCATTTGCAAAAAGAAAGCAACTGGTCTTCCCTTCAGCCCTTGTTTTAAATGAAGTTCAGTGATGTTCACATATGCTCTTCATAAGTTTCACTGTATGCTCTACTTATTTTTGCTCTCTATATTTTACTACTTAGTCACGCATAGCAGGAGACCTGCAAATATTTCTTGATGTACCTGCAGGGGAAGAATGGGATATATACTACACATTAAGTGGTTTCCACAAAAGTTTTTAAACAACCTTTTTCATTTCACATGACTCATACAATAGTATATTGGTATGAAAATAAAAATGAAATTTTAGTTAAAGAATTCTGACAACTATTTTCT
Organism: Ceryle rudis; assembly: GCA_033439905.1. Taxonomy (NCBI): domain Eukaryota; kingdom Metazoa; phylum Chordata; class Aves; order Coraciiformes; family Cerylidae; genus Ceryle; species Ceryle rudis. The sequence continues at coordinate 52,388 of JAAGNO010022731.1, read as the reverse complement.
ATGAAATAAAGTCAAGAAAGATAAACTTGAATTCTTACCAATATCTGTATTACACAGTTTTCAGTATTCGTAACCTGAAAACTCTGCATGTGCAAATATGTCCTGTTCCTATAGGATCAGTTTTTGACCTTGGTGGAAGGCCAATAGTTTGTATCCTTTGAAACCAATTTCAGTTACAGTTTAGCTATTGGAAAATACAGTGCTATTGGGACTGGCAGAAATTTGCATGGAAAACACACAGCTTTCCATAAACAATAGAGAATTGGGAAAAGTTCTTAATTATCTGTTACCTAAGCTTTATTTTTGTCCTTAAGTTTTTTATCATGTTTTCTGACATTTTTGCAGTGTCTCTCTTTTCTACCTAAATATAAAAATAATGTTTTAACTAAATCTGTGGTTTGCCAGACTGTGCTAGTGCATAGCATTATAACTGCTTTCTTGGTACTGAAGAAATTACAGACTTTTGATTTTTATTTTTTTTTTCCCTAGAAATGATTGCAACATTCATCTTAATATCTTATGGGTACGGAAGAGTGTTCCAGTAGACAGCAGGACATCAATTACAGATGTGAAGCATGCTCACAGGCATATGGGTCTTATGTTAGCAGCCTGTTCAAAGAATTAAGTAGTGAGGATCCACGACAGTCCAGATGTTACAAATTTCTATCAGTGGTCATTGCAGCATGAAATCTCATGTGAGTTTCACTTCTTGGAATCATTCAAGGTGAGTTATATAACAAACCTCATAAATTATTATTATCAGGATGAGTTTAATGAGTGATTAGCAGAAAAATTGAAGGATTAATTAACTTGAAATGCTCTTGCAAAGTAGCAGAGAGTCTGAGCTTTTATTATGTGAAAAGAAGGTCTTGGCTTTTATACAAGTGGACATCCTACTTCTTCAATGACCTAATTGGGTTTTTCAGTTCCCTCTGGAGGAACAGAATCATTAAAGCAGCATATAACTCTTGGGCAAAAAAAATGTGCCTTAAGCACTTTACTCTTAAATCTTTAGCTATATTTTGCCTAAAGGCAGTTGTTAAAACTGGTGTTCAGAGTCCAAGTAAATGAGATGAGTTTTTTTTCTTTCTGAGTTGGAAAAAAATAGGAGTACCTTGAGTCCCTAATTCTCTACATCTAATTCAGAATTATTAGTGCCTTTATGAAAAACACTTTTCCAGGTCTGTGGAAGCATGTGAATATGAGATATTAACATCCCTCTCCCCCAACAAGGACAAATAAATTTTCTTGGCTGGGAGCATAATTTTTTTCTTGTCTCTTATGATGGGTGAAAACCATGCTTGAACAGAATGGCTATGGATTCTTAGCAAAAATGACTAACTCATTGTTACCATAAATTCTGTCTGCTAAAATTCCAAGTCTAGTCACTGAAATATAGATTATTATGTCAAACCAATTAAAATGGAAATTAAGAGAAAAAATTGCAGATTTCAGGGATTTTATTTTTTTTTTTTTTTTTTAATTATCTCTATTGCAAGATAATGTTCTGAATCAACAAAGCCTGAATGACCTAGTAGAAGATATGGTTGGTTCATGACTTATGAAAAAAGAAGAAAGATTGCTTTTAATATCTTTTGGTGTTCACACCTGTGGGAATAGCAGATAGAACAAGGGAAAGACATGGTGCTGGGGTTGATTTCTCTTGTTATAACAAACATACCAGATATTCAAGACTACTACATACTGCAAAAAACATAATCACTATAATCATTACAGAACCCCTTGAAGCTTTTAACATCTGATTATAATAAAAATATATGTTTATAGGCTATGATAAGCAATCATTCTTTGGACTAAGTATTAGCTGTGATCCTCTTTCCCCTCCTTCTTGCTTTTACAGGAATGGGGGGATGAAGAGAATAGGGGGTACTCAGTTGTTAAGTGGTTTTAGCCTGTGTCCCACAACAGATGTAAATCAGTCCGTACTGAAGTTCATGAGCTGTACATACAATATCTATAGAAATACTTCTACTCTACTCAAACCTAGATATTATTTTCAAAATTAACAGAAATTTTCCCCTTACAAAGAGAACACTTGGTGTTTGCTGGATTAAGTCAAATCAAGAAGAAGCTAATTCAAACTGCAAAGCAATAGAGAGACTGAAAAACATCTCCAGTTTTCTAGACTTCATAGAAATCTAAATTCTTTGCAGGGGGTTAAATAAAAAGATTCTTTTTTTTTTTTTTTTTAAATTACTTTCTAAATATATATCAATCTAAAGACTTTTTTCTTTAAGTGATTTTTCTGAGCTCAACGTTAATATAAATATGCTTCAGACAACCTATAAATGTATAATTTAAAAGACAAGAAAATCTCCAGAATAAAAAAAATCCCTTCCAAATACAGCAAGATTACAGTTCTGCAAGGATTTACATATTTACAAAATTTGTTTTGCATACAGGAAGAGGGAGTATTCTTATAACTGCTTTCAAATTCAAGGCCTGTGTGAGAAATAAAAAGTTAATTGAAATGTAGATTTGAATGTAAATCCATTTTTAAGTCTTGCATGCTATTGCCCTAGCTTGTATGAAACAGAACTTCTATTAGCATTAATAAACAATAGCTGATTAAATAATCAAAAGCTAAAATGAATCATATTAAGTATTATGGAAAAATTTTATAATAATTGTTTTTGTTTCAGTACTTCATTAAAGAAGTCTGTAATAACTTTTCGCACAGGATCTTCATGTTTTCACTAACAGTATATTTGGCAGTACATATTTTTTTCTGGTGAGATTTCTCACAATTGCAATGTCTGAATTTGTATATATTTAAATCATGCAAGAAGAAAGTACGCTTGTGGTCCTGAAGATTTATGTTGAATGAGAGACTTGTTACTAGTCAGTTTTGATAGTTTGAAAATTCCTTCCTAATTGTTTCTTTCATCTGAGTTTTTTTCATTACATGAGTCTATTTATACACAAACCTGTTCTGCATTTATTGCTTGTTGTAAATAAAGTATACCTGATGCAATCATTAAAAAAAAAAAGACAAAAAACCCCAACAATGAAATAAAAGAAAACAAGTAATTTTTTTTATTATTTAATATTTAAGATGTATACTATTTAAGTCTACATTTCTACAGAAATGTTAAATCATAGAATCATAGAACAGCCTTGGTTGGAAGGAACCTCAAAAGATAATCTGGTCCAATCCATAAATATTATTAATTTCAGTATATTACAAAAGAGGAATTGTGATGAGATGTGCATCTTTTTTAGACTTTGAAGTGGACTTTATATGAAGTAATTTGTCTGCTTTCCTACTATCAAAGAAATATATGAAATCAGAAAATTACATGAAACAGTGAATATGTAGACCAAACTTGGATAGAACTTCAGCTATGAAATGTATGGTTGAACAAAATAGACAGAACAAAATTTTTTACACTAACTGAAAAGTGATTCTTCAGCCAGAGATGAAGATTTAAGGTCTGTTTGATGGAGAACTGTTGTCACTTGGTTCCACCATTCTTCCTGGTGATGGTGACAGCAGCTCCTTTCCAGAAAGGAGGCCTCTAGTCTTTGCTCTTCATTGAGACCACCATTTGAGCAACTCACACTCCAACACTTTACCTCCCGATTAGCAGAGAATTGAAACATATACAAGTGCTCAACTTGAACATTTCTAGTCAGGCCTTGAGTACAAAATACAACAGAGAAGCATCTTCAGTGTACAAAGCTGAACTAAGCAAAGTATTTTTAATGAAAAAATATTTTATTCTGAATTATTTTTACTTTCTTATTTACCTTAAAATGTAATAGAATACATATTCTGCTGAAAAAAAATAAATTGAAATTAAATGCTGATCCTACTATAAACCACATTGATATGAAAAATACATAAGATTATGTGGCAATATTTCCAAAGATTGCTATGAAAACAACACCTGGACTTGTGGAAAGCTTCATTAACCTTTGGTGCTTGAAAAGTTATTACCTTGTTCAGCCACACTGAGGAGATTATCTGGTGAAGAAGTTGGAAAGATGATGACTTGAACACAGGCATGCAATTATTCTCATGGGTAGATTATGTGCTGATGGGATCCAGTTATATGCCAGCCAAGCCTCTCTGAATCATCAGAGAAGAAATGTTAAAAATTCCCTTGGCTCCCAAGCATGATCTCTATTGCCGTATGTCAGAGCAGTTTTCTGACTAAATGCAGGTCCCTGCAAGACAATTCTTTCTCATTCTTGCATTATCACCTCACAGAGCATCCTCAATGATTAAACAGAAGTACCAGCCATTTCTTTGGAGTGTGTGATTGTTACCATGAAATTATTCCAGTAGCCTGTTTTATTTAAAGATTACCGTACTGTAGGGATGGAATAATCTGATGTTAGATAATGACAATGAAATTATGTTTTATACAAGTGAAAGTCAGTTAGAAGAGAATAGGAATAAAATATCCAACACATGAGAGAATGATGAGTTCTTATAAAGATGCAGGGGCAAAAAGATCAGTTTAATCTACATATTAGAAGATACAATCTGAAAACTTTTCTCTTTACCTCAATGTCTACAGCTTGTTGGCTGTACAACTTCTGTGAACAAATGGCTGTAAATTCAATCCTGTTATGTGGCAGTCCACAGCTGGGTCTGTGGGACTCAAGTTGTTTTAGATTTTGACCATTCTTTCAAGAATATATTGAGCCTGCTAAGATCTTTATTTGTTAGGAATATTTAGCCTTCTCTGGAGTACTAATTGTCCCTTGTTTATTGCTAGGACCAAGGCAGGAGAGGTGCAGCCAACTCCCATGTTTGCAAAATGAAGAAGCACTGCTTCTTCAGGCATTTTTTCCATGTCTGGGAAGTTAACGTACCATTTCTGTATAAAAGATTTGCATGAATTGTTCCTTATGCTTCACATAAATATATGACTACTGTTATTTATCACTGCATTAATAACGGTACAAACAGGTACCTAAGACTAATGCCTTCAGATGACAAATGAGATTGACCCCAGCTCCCTTTTAGAGTGACTGTGGGTTGAGGTGACTGACCTCTTCCTTCCATAACCCTTGTTCTATAGGGTCTCTTAGTATTAAAAAAAATATTTTTGCAAATGAGTACTACACAAAGCAATTCCCAGAATGTTAGCATTAATAAGAGAAATACAATTATTTTTAAGGTAAAATCAGTTTGCTTGGTTGGACAGAAATAAATCTGCTCTACTTCTTATGAGGAAAATTCTTGAATTTTCTATAATTATGATGTAGACTGTAACAGAAAAAAAGTTACCTTAATTTCATATATACAGTGCAAATATGAACAGAACTCAAAAGGGCTTAATTCATTGTTCTAACTCTCTTGATTTAATTAGCATTGGACTATAAATTAATTTGTCTAAATATTGTTTACATCTATATAGTAAACTAAATAGTTGTAATGTATCTGCATATCAACCGGAACATATAAAATAATAACAGGACATTAGAGAAGTTGTGGTTCAAATGCTTTGAATTTCCTGATTAATAATATAAAAAGTCAAACTAAGAATTCAATTCATGCTTAAAAACCAAAAATTATGAAAACAACATCTGTTATTTTGCAAGCTTGTATTTGCAGGCTGCATGTTTTGAATACCATTCTGATTTAATAAAAATAGAATTTTTTTTATACACTGTATAAAAGGTTCATCTGTTAATAACAACCTCACTCTTTCTGCAGGCATACAGTTAAAGCAATAATATAATTAGATCTTCAGTGTCCTGGACAGTCACACTGGAATTTATGAATTGAAACACAGTGGTGTAATTTTTGTACATGTTTATTCCTCTAGAGTTTGAGGGCCTCACAGGGTGCTATTAAGAAGTCAAATCCTATCAGGAGTTAACCACATGATGGTTGTTGAGGAATAACAGAGTAACCCCAATTATTGGAGAACTGCAGTGCATTTACTGCTAAGCAAGTGATAAATGTTCATCTGCTCCATCTGCTTCCCCAAATGTTCATGTGTAGGCATTGGGTTCCTCATCCTAGTTATGTTTTCTGGGTGCTAAAATAATATAAACAAATTATACAAAGGGGAAAAAAAAAAAAAAAGTACCGGTAAAATTCTGTACCTTAAAAGTTAATCTTTGTTCACAACATATGTTCTTGAAATACTCATTATCTTCAGGCTGCCGCTGACAAATGGGGAGGTTATATTGGCTCCAGCTCCCCCAAAGATTTGTCCTACTTCTCTCACAGAGGTTCCCACCCTTGCTGAGGTGTTTAAAGTAATCACTCAGTAATTCCACACTGAACAGTTTAGTGTTTTTAACCTATTAGTGGTGTAAGTTTCTATTTTAAAATATAAACTAGCTATCAGCAGTATCTGTTTGTTTCTCCAGCAGCTCAGTTATCTCTGCAGTGGTAGCATGAACCTCCTGAATGTGGGAACCTCCTCTAAGTATGGCATGCAAAGGAGATGTTAATAATTCCTTCTGTCAATCAGAGTCTTTATTTTTTAGACTCTCTAACATTTGTAACAGTTTAGCTACAGTTCTATAGGAAGGTGAACTACTCTAATGGTTAATTCCATGTGGATTAAACCAAAATCCTGTTAGCGTTATCTATTTGAATAAAGTATTTTCCCAAATATGCAGCCCAGCACTCAGTTATTCTTCTCCATTTTCATTTCATTGTGAGATTTGCAAAAACTTAAAACCTTTCTGATAAACCCCAGGCTTTCCTCCTTACAATCCTTGTCTATTATTAATCACAATTAGTGTTGTTTGTTTACTTAATGACAAGCTAGAAGTTTAAAATAAGCTGTTTTATAATTCCTGCTCCAGAGTAAGAATAACAAAGCTAAAAGAATCAGTCTGCTTCATCCCAGGTCTGGGCAGAGAGAAATTACTTTGTTTTGAAACCTGTAATGGTAGGTGGGAGGTCAAGTAGAGTTTTACTTTTTGGATGGTTTTTGTAGTAGAGTCTCTCACAAACTGTAGCATCCCTTTATGAATCTTCCTCAAACACCAAGACTCCGTAAAGCATTTTGGAGGTGAATGCAGAACTTAGAACTGAAGTGCATAAAGCAAAGAAATCGTATTCAAAGCTGTTGTAGTCTTTTAGGTACCTGCATACTTAAACTAGTCTGATAACCTCATCACATCTCTTCAGTCTGAGACTGGACAAAATTTTTAAAATGTACTTCCTTTGCCTAAGTCACTGTGGTCATGTCTGGATGAGATCTGAGTGTACTTCTAAGACTCTAGTGCCATAGGCGAGACAGAGAGAATGACAACCTCCAGTGGTTCTGGATTCTAAGGTTTGTTTATTTAAGAACTAGTGAAATTAGTGTTTTATGCTGCTTGATTATCTGAGGCACCCACTCCTTTGTTGTTCCCAGTGCTATGGTCACTAGATCTTGTTGTTCCTTCCCGGCAGGGACGTCATTGTTGGCCTAGGGAATTATTCAGAAAGTTCGGTTGATTTCTACTGCACTGTTCCTCATCATGACCCAGCTTGGGTGTTAGGGGCTGAGGTCACTGGGCATCCCCCTGTATCTGTCTCCAAGAAGCTCTGGTCTCCAGGAACTTCCCTCACTGCTAGGATACTTTCTTCAATCAAGATCTTCACCCTCTTTTTTTTTTTTTTTTTTCCAGGCCCCAAAAGCTCACTGTTTTCCCAAGAAGAATATATGTTTGGAAGTACAATGCATGATTATTCTCCCAAATATTGGGTTTGGTTCATGTCTCTTTATTAACTGAAGGATTCAAGATCTGCCACTTTTGTTTAACCCAGGTATTATCAAACTTCACAGGCAACCCATACTGGTTGCAGCCAGAAAGTAGCAGATTTCTGCATGAGAGCTAAGAAGTTTAGCTTGGGACATTCAACCCCATACATGACCCAATTATCTGCCACCTGTTTGCATTCACAGTTTGAGATACTTTTTTTTCCTCTACCGTGCATATTTTCTAACTCTTTACTTGGGTAACAGGCATCACAAAAGTAGCAACACCGGCACCTAAGTCCCAGGAGAATTGAGCCTTCAGGAGCAATCCAGGACTCCAGTCACATATTTTAAGTGATGCTTACCTCATGTGGGTTACTTTGGACACCTCATGAAGTCTCTTAACTGCCCTGTGAAACCCAAACCCCTAATGATCTTGTAGCACCTTCCAAAGCTGAACTCCCAACAGGTCTTGCTTACTGCTTATTTCCTAGTTTTTCTTCACATTCAAATGCTCACCTCTTATTGGTGTCTGTTACATGCAGCATCACAGTTAATATGTTATAGCTTGAGCTTTGAGACTTCTGCTGAATTTTTTAGCAATACTACAGACTTCCAGTGGGCTTCCCCTGTCTTCCACATTTGCCAAACCCATGTAATACTCTTTTCTGTTCAGGAAATATGGTATGCATAAGGGAGGAAATTATAAATGTCAGAAAACACAGGCATATTCTGATATTTCTTTGGGGTTTTATTGCAGCATTCTGAAAGAATATGTAGCATGTTTTCTTGTTACCCTTTTATAACTGAAAACAGTGTTAGCAAGTAAACATGATTGGAAGTACATGCTTTTTTTTTTTTTGGAAAGGGTTTATAAAGCAGCTTGTTATGCTCAGATCCTCTCTTCCAGCTCCCCTGATATCTTTGTATCTTCACTGTACTCCAGATACTGTCTGCTGCTGCTCATGTGCCTCATCACAGAAATGTAAACTGGCACAGCTAGTATACACTGAAGAAATACCTTCCTCTGTTGGTGAAAACCAAAACCAGAACAACGTTACCATAGGAGCTATGGGATGTAAAATATTCACAGTGACCTGTGAGGTACTAGAAGTTCTTTTCTAATTTTAGTAATGCAGCAAACACAGCACCCACTTTTTTTCTTTGATTAATTCACTGTGACAGCTTCCACAAATGGGGTGCAATAATTCTTAACAGAGGAAATTCAGTGTAATGAACACATTAACTATTTTTCCTAAAGATTAAATGCAGTTTCCCTCATGTCTAGGCAGTGTATTTTATTTGTGGAAAATTTCTACACTGTCATGGTGCTGAGAATTTCCTCCATGTAGCAGATCAGAGGGCCAAGCATATTCTTTCTTCTGGGATCCAGGCACTCTAACCCTACTGGATTCATGAAACAAACTCTGCTATAAATCAGCATTGTATAAGCTCAACTGGGACCCGAAGATGGTTTTGTGCTGCTGAAAGACCATAATTTCTGTGCCTAGTTGAGCTAACTAGAACAAGGAAGCTGGTTCAGCACTGGGCTAGATAACTTCTGTTGTCCCACAGGTGATGGAAGTTGCTGGTGTCTAAGTGGCTAAGCATGTGTCAAAGGAAGCTGTTTACTCATTGGTGATGTAGAACATTTAAAATGAGGTTTAGAAAACTAGCATGAGAAAATATTAAGTACTGAAAATTAAATATGTATGGGAAAGTGGAGGGTTCTTTTCTACTGTCTTCTTTTTGGGTTCTTGTTTATGATCTTTAAGCTTTTCTATGTTCCTTTTTTTTTTTTTCTTTTAATAAGGTGAGATACTAACTTTTTAATTTTAGCTGAAATGTTCTGGTATTTTAAAACTCTGGATTTAAAAACTTAAACAAAACAGCAAGTAAAATGAAAATCAGCAATTGTGAAATACTTAACCAATAAAATACTGAGATCATCCGATTTATGGATCTACTGGCTTTTGTTAGGATGAGGAACTTGGGACATGTATAAATTGATCTGAACAGAAAAGTGATATCTGCATTTGCCTTTTTGTTTATTCTTCAGTAGAAATGTTTTAACTCAGTTTCACGGAAGTTTCCTCAAACATTTGTTACTGGCTAAACTGCATTTAGCGGATTGGATTTGGGAGAGTACTCTCCCATACCTAAGGAATGCTACACTGATAAAATAATGCCAAGTCTTCTTATTTTATTTCCTATATCTTAATGTGAAATTGGCAGTATAATTAGATAATTTGAAAATTTAATAGAACTTTGTCCTTGAGTTAATACAGTCAGATCACAATGACGGCTCTGGGCCAGGAGATGAACAGGAGAAAGGATGGTGTAAACTGCACAGAGTCAATGTATAATAGCAATTTTCAGTGATCTTGTAATAAGCACTGTCTAAAAATTACACATTGCCTAGGGAGAATTCATCAGCTTGGTATAACAAATAATAAAGCACATGACTATGATAAGTGCATGGATTAAGTTAAAATCTCAAAAAGTAAAGAAGTTCAGTAATTCTAGGAAACTCAGTCTGCATTAGTAATTCCACCAAAATGAGGGCATGTAATAGGTCCCTTATTGCAGAATAATGGAATTGTCTTTAATGAAAAATAGAGGTTTGATTGTAGAGTGAGATGGTTGACTTTCATTGTTTTGGTTGTAATAAAGACAGATGCATGACATTATGTATTTAAAATGAACATTTTTACTCATTAAAGCAGTACACTTTATATATGATATACATAGCAGCAGACCGATAGATTGCTTGGAAGACAGAAAGAATGTCAGTTTGCATTAACAGAGTAGCATTACTTCCAATGTCCCCTATCTCACATAAAGGAGATAATAATCCTGGCTTTTGATCTACTATATTTAAGCTAAAAGGATCCATTTCTTCTTTTACGTATACTAACACAATTTCCAATAAAGTCAAAAGGTCAAACCGCTCTTTAAATACAGTTGCCCAACCCCATCTATTTCAGTGTAGTGATGGCAGAATTATCCTGCTGGCTTGTTTGATGCAGTGACTTTGCTGCCATTTGCAGGCCAGATGGGCTGACATGGCCATTAGACCTATGGCCGTTACAGTTGTACAGTGCTCCATAATTCTTCTGATCAATTAAGAAAAAGCAGTGCTCTGAAATTTAATTTGCTGTATCTTTATAGGGATTTTTTTTAGTATAATGAATCCTGAGTAGTGTAATTATCTTTAGAAGAGGCACTAAATAAAACTACCAGTTTAAAATATTGAACAAAGTATAGATTTGTGGGCAAAATGTAGCTTGTGTAGAGTATTATTTTATCTCCCCTGGTATCTTATGAAAATGTTGCTTGTCCCCTACGAGTGTATATTATAATGTTCTTCAAATTTCTTATCTATTAAAAAAAGACATTACCATTACAAAACATTAAATAGGAGAGTCTTACATTACAAAAAGTTACAAAACCTACCATATGAGTGGAAATAAGTGTGTATACATATGCAGTCAACAATTACCACCAACAGTTGACCAGAATAGGCCTTGGTAAAATATAATTATAATGCTTATATAAATATAAGGCTGGTGTTTTCCTTCCAGTCAGACTTTGCAGCTGTCTTTGGCACTTTAAGAAAATTTATTTTCAAAGTATGGTAGTTCTTGATGAGTATGTATTGATTTGAAGAGTGAAATCAATTAAAGGGAAGAAAGGTTGTTCTGTGATTACTGTACAGACCTCTGCATTATTTTTCCTGGATTCCAGTTCTGGTTATATTCCCAATTTCCTAGAGCATCCAGAGAATTCCTGAATTAATTTTATACCTATACCCATAAGTACCTCATGTAGGTCTTTATTTGGAAAGAAATTGGATGTCTCGGGATACACATAGGCAATACTGAATTTTTCATAACTACCTCAGCCCCTAGCTTCATCTTGAGATGCCTAAATATCTCTAAAATGTAGTTCTGGGAAATCAAGTCCCATTAAATTTAAATGATACTCAGGCTATATGTGCACTGGTAGTGTTTTACTGGTATGGAACTATCAATATTCTAATGCAGATAAGTGCTCCAAGAGGAAAGTCAGTAGGGACTATAAAGTGATGCATATTAAGTCAGGGCCAGTACATATAAATGGCCCTCTGAGTGGAACAAGCTAAACTGGTCAAATTCCAGATACACTGGTCAGGCAGCACTAATGCTAGGAATGCTGATGATGTAGCATGTCAGTCAGGCATAATAACTCTTAGCATCCTGTATTAGCTTAACTATATCAACAGAAACCCATGAAGACAACATGCCCTTAGTTCCTAAATGACTTGTGAAGTGAAACGTAAACTCTCAAGTGATGCAGGCACCTTTGGAAGGGTGCACTTTTGTTCCAAACCTCTCCTTTGAAAATAATGCCTATTCAAAAGTTATGAAAGAGTTTTTAGAAAAGGTCCTTTCTGGACCTAAAAAATGTTTCTTCCCGATGCAACAAAGAGTGGTGATGTCCAGATGCCTTTATAGCCCCAAGCCATGGACATCCTCTTGGACAGGGGTTCAAGACCTCTCAGATGGGAATTAATTTGGAATACAAGACTCCCATTTTAGCTCATTCAGAGACCTTTGTATAGAAGGTGGACAGAATCCTACCAAGGCATGAAGATATGGTTTCCTTAGTTTCTCTTGCTCTTCTTCTTGAGGTCTCTGTTAGTTAAATGTCCTTGAGGAGCTGAAATTTGCAGTGCACACACTGTACAGATGTCAGATTTATCTTAGAAATATTGCCATAATTTGATAGTGAGGGATCCACAGAGACCAAGAAGAGATAATTAACTTTAGTGCTTGACTGTCTATTTCAACTAGATATTATTTCACCAATTTACATGACAGTCTTAAAGGACAGAAAACTTTTTTCAAGAAAAAAACAAATCTAAGGAATGAGCAGGAGGAAGGTTTTGGTGTCCTGCCAAGGTGTGACTACATGAGAGTGTTTTGAAGTCTTTAAAGAAAAGTGCAATAAGACTGCAGGCTGTTGTTAGGAAACGTACAGAGACTTCCCCACTCCAATTTTCCTCTTCTGTTGTCTGTGACTATCACCTAATTTCCTGTTTAGTTTCCATCTTCTTTTCTTTCTATTAAAATTTCCTATTGGCAAAACTGCTTTGCACACTGGAATAGCATCCTTTGTCCAGACAGTTACCAAGCACTAAACCTCCTCATATATCACAGATTTTTTTTTTATATTTTTAGACCTGTGGTAATATTTAAAAGTATAGGTCTTCATGGGAATATTCTTCAGCCTCTTTGTAATTGACTTTGGCCTTCTGACACTTTTTCGTGCATGTTCTACAAGCTTCTTGGTATGTCTGCTTTTATTTGGATTGATGATGTCTGGGATAGAAAAGAAAGATCCTTGAATTGTCTCCTTCTAGCAGCTGAGAGGATTTAATACCTTGCTGTGGCTGAGATACTTGGATGGTAGTAACGTTGTATTCTGATTACCTAAACACAATTTACAATATTTGCACAGCTTAATTTTTTAAAACAACAATTGTCTTTATGTGCTTTTAAGTGAACCAAATGCAATCCCTTTTCCTTCCTGTTCTTTATACAAAAATTCATCCAGTCCTGAAGCAGTGATGGGAAAAGCACTTAATTTTCATTAGAAATAGTTAAAATACTTTGGAAGCTTGCTTGTATGTGCTGCACTGCTGCATGTGAGTATTTATTCTAACCCCTACTGAGTGCTTAGAAGTCATCTTTATGTTAAGATATTCCTGTGCCCAGCTGCTGCTCCTGACATTACTATACTGCCCTTAACCTTCATTCTGCAAGCTTTGTTGTTGAGGCCCCTGTGTGCAGTCTGCTCAAGATCCTGAGCTCAGGTTTGCACTGCAAGCATGGCCACCTGAGAGCTGCCTGGGGGCTCTGTCTGTACTGACTGCTGCCAAACCCCCTCCATCAGTCTTGAACTTTGGGCATGGCCCATTCACTTCAGCTGGGTATTTCAGCTGGGGAAAATTTGACTGCACATTTCCTGTAAATGATGGAGAACAGCACATGCTATACCCAATTTATTATGCAGTTTCACCTTCCTCTTGTTCTCTTGTCGCTGAGTTGCAGGTAAGTAAGATGATCGCAATTACTGAAAGCCCTGTGTTTTGTGCAGCGTTAGATTTTTCTATAATGAGCCGTCATTATGATTTGTGAGAAGCTTGTTTTGCTTGAGCAGTTTATCTGAGGTTTTTTGTCTGTTAATTGTTTCTTGTTGTTTTTTTTCTTCTTCCTTAATTTTTATTCTCTGATTGTTCTGTTTGGATTCTAAGAGAGAGGAATTTTTTTGTTGTTGTTGTTTATCTAATACTTTAATTAAACTACTTTACAGTCTTATTCAAGCATATCACTGTTGGTATTAAATAATAGAAACAAATTGCCAGCTGCAGGACAAAAGTCAGGGACACGTTTTGAAGGAAGCTATGCAGTATTACTGATGCAAATTCTTACTGATTGGCTACAAATATACAGCAGTGTTTTGTCACTGGGAAGAAGAATTTTCTCCAATGTAGGTGGTGCAGCTGTGGGATGAAGGTTCCCACTGGCTTTTTCTGGGTAGTGGAAAAAGGTCTGTGTGTCTAGCACTTGTTGCGTTTCAGTTTCTTCAGGGGAATATCAGCTCTGTAGATGTCAGATGATGTTCCTCTCAATCTCCTGGGAAGGAATGAACATTGTTCTTAGAGTGAGCTTTGTAAATCAACTGCCTTTGCCCTGTACCCCACAGGGATTTGCTGGGCATGTTGTGAGGGGACACAGGTCTCCACCAGTCCTTGGACATGTGTATTTGCTGCCACAAAGCTGCATCTCCATCAAGTACCACTGAGTTCAGTGGCTGTACTTCTGTTTGTCTATGGTTAGAATGGTTTAATAAATCACTGTGCACTTATTTGTAAGCACACTTTAATTTTAATGGCAGGAGCAAAGTAAAAAAAAAATAGAATAATCTGTGGACCTGTGCTGCATACTGGGTCACAGTAGTGACAGAGGTTGTAAATAGATGTTTTGGAGTTGTTTGACACTCTAATAAGTTGCCAACGGCTTGCCTGGCTGGCTGCACCCCCCAGCTCCTCAGGCATTGGTTCTCAGGTTTCTCAGTTCTTCCAGTGACCTGTTTGGTGAGCTCTGTGGGACATGCAGGGAGTCATCCACATCTAAGCTTTCTCCTCTTCCCTCCAGTGTTTGCTGGGAGATGTATATCTGCAGTCTTTGTTTTGATTCTCTGTTTTGTTTCTCAAGATCTCTGTAGCAGCCTATGCTCATACACTATGCAACTGATTTAACAGTTCCATACTTGCAGTACAAACTTACTGTGACTGACTACTGGAGAATGCCACCTTCATAAATGCCAGGCTGGATCCCCAGTCCTATTCTTTTCCCTTGAATTGTGTGGTGTCAGTCAAATCACTCGAGCCAGAATGATGAAAACCTTTACTTGCATGCAGATGTATGTTACTGCTTTGTGGGTTAAGAACCTTGATGGTTTCTGTACATGTTGATAATTTAAATTTTGTGACTAGCTTTCACTTGTATGCTAGTGATCTAGATATATTTAAATTACCTGTTTATTTACCATGATTTCCTCTTTTCTTCTAAGTAAGTTGGCCAGCTAACGCTCCATGGACTTGCTACCGTGAAGACGCAGCAGTTGGTGAGTGTGCAGTGCTTTGCAAATGTCTGGAGATACATACATATTTTAAAAGAATTTAATAATCCTCTATGACTTATTTGTCTCCCACATTGTCTCCCACATTTGTCTATGACTTATTGTCTCCCAGATTGCACAGCACGTTAACATCAAAAATGTTTTGTATAACACAGGTAGTGTACAGTTGAATGTATTTAGAGGCACTGTAGTCATGATTGGAGGACTGAGGTTTGTGATACAGCTGATGTAACTACTTCACCTTGCTGTGTGCTTTTATTTTCTTAACAGACCAGGATATTTTCAAAATAGAAAGGATTTCTTAAAATAACATGCAGGACTCACTGGTTTATACCCATTTTAATATGTTACTCTTTACTTGAATAATTCAATGTGACATGTAGCTTCCAGATATGTGGCTTGAAGTCCAAAGCTAGTTCATATCTGCACAATAATTCTCAGTAAGTCACTGAAGGTTTTGCATTTTTAAACATAACCTCCTAGTAGTGAAGGGAAATTAAAAAATGCATTCTTGAAACACATAGAAAAGGAAACAGGACTTTCATATTCTGGGTAAGGTCTGAATATTTACAGTTATAGATTAAAATTGAAGGTATACTAATTTTTGCTACATTTTCCTTCAGTTTAAGACAGTTAAATAGGATAAGAGGAGTGTCAAAGATGCACAGTGTGCAGTGATTGCACTTTTGTCTGCATTCATCAAAGAAACCTGCTTCAGTGAAAACCTGATGCACAAAATTATTACCAATTACTATTTCTTTCTAGCATGCATAAGTTAATAAATCCTTAAGAGTATGTAACAAGAATGCATAGGGCGCATGGGAGCAGAGGCCCTGCAGAAGCAGATGTGGGTTGAGGACCTTAGCAGTTTGCAGGGGCTGCAAACAGGTTGAATACCTTCCTCTCTGCTACTTTGGCACTCCACCCGACAGACAGACCAGTGCTGTGCAGCACACTGGGAGGGAGTCACCAATGTGGAGAGAGATGTCCAAAGGAGGCAGATACAGTGCTTTCTGCAGCAAGATGTGTCTTGCTGTCAGTGTGTGCAGGGCTACCATTTGCCTGGGCTTTCCTGAAGTGGCTTTGTTTGTTGCCTTTAGACTCTGTCCAAGTGCAGTTTGAGGGAAAGCGGGTGGCTGCTCAGGATTTCCAAGTGCCTGGCAATGTGGCAGCAGTTACTGTTGTGTGTTTGTAGTGTGTGCATGCATGAACTTTACAGCTGGATTGTGCTGGGTCTGAAGTGCACCAGTTGCACCATGCCTTATAAAGAGAGTGGGAGCCTGGGCACAGCGTGCTATCCTAAGGAGCGTGGCTGTAGTGCTGGAGGTCTTTGCCATCCCTTTTGGTTCAGGAACTCCAGACAAGTGGGATTTCTTAGTCCTGCATGCATGTGTAACTGCCTGATTTCACCTGAATGCGCTTTGGCTGTGGATGGGAGAAAAGATCTCTTCTGAATCACAGTTTAAATCAAAACATGAGTTTCTCAAATTGGGTTTTTGAAGAAAAACTTAATGTCATATCTTAATAAAACAACCCCTGTCTCAGAATGTAAATGGCTTAATAGATGAGCTCTGTAGCTAAATTGCATTTTCTGCAATATCAAGCTGTTGCTACAAGAAAGCAAGCAGGAAGAAAATAATAGCCTATCATGCTGACGCTGTAAGCAGCACAGAGTACAAGAATGAAAAAGCACATTATTGCTTCTTACCACTTCTCTTAATCTCTCATAAAGTTCATTTGTTTGACCTTTAGCCACTTTTACTTGATGATATATGGTATAGTATTCTTGGGCAGAGAGTAAGTCAGTTAATCTTTCTGTCAGAGGAGTACTCTTGCAGTTCACATGGTAGCTGGAATTAGAAACTGGTGAAGCTACAGATGGGACGTCATGTTCTGCAGTGAGGAGGCTTATTAATTTTACCCATGCTGGTCCTCCAGAATTGACCATCTGGTTCTGTAAATAACAAAATTAATTTACATGTTGACCAACTAGCAACAGTTTCCATTATGCTAAACACCTGTTATCACTTAAAGGCATTTTACTGGGTATGATGCATTAGCTGTATATTATTGATGCTAAAGATGCACACAAAAATATGTCATCCACTTACATGGTTCAGATGTTGCTTAAACAATCTATTGAATTTGCTGAACAGCTTATGCAAGAAACAATTGTATTTAGAAGGATCGAGAGCATTCTTAATTATATTAAATATTTCTGATTACTGAATTCAAAATACACTCTTCTGTCTGTTGTGGCATTGGTTGTGTGTGAGAATGATTACATGTTGTATTCCAGTGGCTTTTCCTTTTTATTTCAGGTTTTTGACCAATAATTAAGGAGAAATATATGTAGGTATTATTATATTCCTTTTACTGTCAGATGAAAAACATCCAGGGGAAACTGATAGAATTTACCAACAAAAACCAGACAAATCTTGAAATAGTGTCTCATTTGGAGAGCAAGCAGGCTTTTAGTCTTTCAAGAAATGGTTTGTTGTTGCAACTATATTGTAGTTCCTAAAGAAGTATGGTTTTAAAGTATTGCTACATAGTGTTTCATTTAAGGAAAAAATCCTTCCCATGACAGAAAAAAACCCTTTCAGATGACAGAAAACTTGATTTATGTTTTATTATCTGTTTTGTAGAGTAAACTGGACACAAAAATTTCCTGGGGAATTAACACGTTATGGACTGAAATTTCAGGAAGGTGGGATGGCTTATATACTGCCTTGGACTATTTTGTTTTTAGCCAGCTGCATAGCAACACAGAAAATCTTTTGTGTAGCACAATGGGCTTCATCTCCTAATTTGTCCCAAACTGGGTAATCAGCAAGCCTCTTGTCTGAGGTCTAGACAGGCATCCAATAAAAAAATGAGAGACAGCAGTTTAGAAAACTTTAGAAAAGAGGCATATGTCTGTCTTTCAACTAGAATTTTTTTTTTTTTTGGTCTTTCTGTATCTTTTACTGGCAATTCACTTTTCATATTTACTTCAAACAGCAACCCTTTTTTTCTTTCACTTCACTGCTTTCAGTCTCACTTCAATGTATGTGAAAAGTTTGCTATGAACATCCAGGCTCAGGGTAATGCTAATTTTGTTAGGGTCTCAGGTGTCTTGCAGTCCTAGCAGGGTGTGTATAGCAGATAGATGTGTATAACAAAAGCATATTGTTAATTGAACTGGGTTTTTTTCATCCCACAGCTGTTGTACAGCTATTGCTTATAATTTACTATTTTATGAATACACCTGAATATTTTCTTGAAAAGTATGCAGGTGGTGTTGACAGAGCTAAAGGGCTGTCATACTTCTCTTCAATATACCCTCAAATGATTTTACAGGTTTAAAGGTCTTAGCTCATAGCAAAGCACAGTAACACCATGTAGGTTGGGTGATGTATATGAAAGATTTCTTTGAAGTTTTTTATTTCAGCAGAAAAAAGAAGTTAGGGTGAGCTGTCCAAAGGCAAAATGGACTTTAGAAGTGATTGTTCAGCAAGGAGTCATTCCCTTTTAAGTGACTCTCCATGAGGATCCTCAGTTTATTTCAAATACAGCAAGCAGGAACATGAGTAGAAAACAGCAATAGCAAAGAAGGAAGTCAAGCATGAACGAAGAGAGGCAAATAAAACTTTTCAATTAGTGAAATACTTAATTGCTCACCTCCCTCTTGGGTGCGATGACAAGAGGAGCAAGAGGAGAATGACAAGAGAAAGCAGAGGGTCTTGAATTTTAAATTTGCTCATGTGTGACACTTCAGAAGTGTCAGAATATCTCTTTAGATATTCACAAAATGTTGTTTAAAACTTTAATGCTGATCAACTCATATTGATAAACCTTCTAGGGTTTGAGATATTAAAATGTAATAATGACTATCATGTACTGATCACAGAAAAACCTGTGTTGTAAGGGACATCTGGAGATTTTCTAGTTCAGCCTTGATGTTGCTGACATGAACTTCTGTTGACATGACACAAGCTGATGTAGAACAATGAAAATATATTACAGAAAATTTATAATAAGATTCAGAATTAATTTCAGAAACTGACACACTGAATTTTTAAAACCAAAAAATCAGAGAATATATTTTAAGTTCAAAATTCATTTTTATTCGAAATCAAAATGAAAAGACAAATGTATTTTAAATTTTCCTGTTGTGAAGAAAATGATCTTCTTTTCAGATAATTGTAAGGCATTCTTCTGTCAAAAGGACAAAACTGTTCAGGAGCAAACCCTTAATAGGGATCTGACAATGATGCTTGTAAACATTGTCCAAAAGCAGGAATGTGGGAAATACAGTACAGACACAGCTATCATTTCCCATTCGCCCTAATCAATAGAGAGGAAGATGCATCTCTGAGGTGTGATCCAGGCAGTAGGTGGTTGTATGACGGCACACCTCTCTACTGACTTTAGAAATAGGCATGGTGACTCGGCAATAAAGGCCTACAGGTTTAGTAAAATGGATCTGAAAGGAGCTATACCCTGGAAGTGCTTTTTCCTTTCCTGTAACTTTAAAGGAAGATTGAGATGACTCACTCAGATAAAAATGTCTACATCTGGTTGAAAGAAACCCATCCCAGAATGAAAGCAGTGCTGAAAACCAGCAGAGGGATAAAACCCAGTTATTACTTTACAGTAATGGCAACATTTGATGTGCATTTACTGCTGACATTGCATTGCTAACAGACTTTGCCACAAAATCTGATCTTTTGTATAAAAAAGGCTGTGTGTACAAAAAGAAGAATCTTCAAGGTGTCTTGAAGAAGGAGATTACACTAAGTGAAATAACTATACTTCTTCCACATGGTTTTGGAACTGAATTAATGAAAAAAAATAGTTGTATTAGACAAAAGAAAAAAAAGTTATGTAGACAAGTTGCATCTCTGAAGCTTTTCAATAAAAAGGATCTTCCTTCCTGCCTCACTGTTTAGTTTTGTGGTTTGGTTTGCTTTGTTTCATTTGTTTTGTTTTGTTTTGTTTTAAAGTAAACACCAGTGATGCTGGATGTCTTTTCTTGGAGGCATTTCACATTTACTTAGCCATATTCACTCTTCTTGAAGTGAACCAGAGGTAAGTGAAACTATCATCCATTTCTTCTGGCCTTTTGGATTGATTTGAGAGTAAGACATTTGCCCTAGGGGAGAGAGGCATTGCGTCTGAACAGAGCTGAACAAATGTTTTTTAATTAATAATGTATTCTGCTCATGCATTTCTTTGTCTGTGTGTAATAGAACACCCCTGGGAAGATCACTGAGAGCAGGGAATGAACTGGGGACCTTGAATCTGAAACCATGAGTATCTACTGCCAAAAGGCCCATCTTTGTCTAACAAAGCTACTTCATCATCGTAAGCCCATGATGGGGTCTCTCTACTCTAGAGAGTGTTGTTTCACTGGATATCAGTTAATCATTGTTTAACTGTCTGACTGACACCCAGCCAAATTCAATCTCTTATTAGGTAATTCATTAAATTTATTAAATTATGCAGAGGCCATTTAGGTGACCCAAATTAGCATAAAGCTAATAATATACTGTGTTTAACAGAAGAAACACAACATGCAGTTTTCCCTGCCAAGTTTCCAGTCCAATTTCTTGCTGGGGTTACTAGGTCAGTGTGATAGACTTGGAGCAGTGTTTTCCAGCCTCTCTCCCTCTTGAGACAGCTCATGTCCATGTTGTAGGATCACAAACTCCCAAACTCTGCTGGAGTTAACCCAGAAGAACATGACAATTTTGAATGTGATCCGTTTTGAGAGGAGGTATTTCTCTCTCTGTCTCTCCTGTGACTTGCTTTGAGCTACCTTGCTCAGATGTTGCTGAGATTTTTAAGAAATTCTTATTAACATACCTAGAAAGAAAGAGAAACTTTGATCAGCAAGGCCAAAAATTAGCTCGGACTCCTGCCCTTGACAGGAAGAAGACAGGAAATACCAGAGGAGAGGACAGGGTTAACTATCAGGTGGTGGTTCTCTTCTGCACAGAAACTTGCAGATTTGGCAGAGTTCCCAGCCCAGACACTGCCCACAGGCTATATCCATTCAGACTGATCAAAGTTGAATCAAAAATTAATTGTGGCTTTTGTCTCCTTGTGCTGACATCAGCAAAGCAGTAGAGATTTCTGGAAAGTTTGGTACGGTGGCTTTGTGTACTTGTATAATAATAGCATGACAGTGCTGCTTGTTGGCCAGGAGCTGCATGAGCAAGGTCACGCCATGACAGCAGGGCTAGCTGCGTACCTTGTCCACAGATGGAGAGGCACTGTCTCAAGTGTCTTAGCTATAAAATATTATTGCCAGAATAATTTCAGAAGAGTATTCTGCTCCCGGAAGCATTTGCAAGCATTAAGATATAAGCATTTATGGATGGATGGATGGGGTTTTTCCAGCCTAGCCTGACACATCAAGTGATGTTATTTGTTATCAAGTGATTGTTATTTGAGCAGTAACTGCTTCCAGTGGGACAGCCTGTGTTTATGGGCAACATGGTTTCTGAGAACAGTCCCTTCAGTCACACTCATTTCTTTAAACTGTTCACAGAAGATAAACTTAGAATGGCCACAAGTGCAGTTAGAAGATTATTAATTCATGGTTTTTTATGCAGACTTTGTCTTCCTTCCTGACTAAACAGTCTCAGTAGGACACTGTACAGGTATGTAATAAATGCCAGGGTCTTGCTACATCTATAGACAGCCATCACCCTCTAGTATTGCAGCCGTGAGGTGTTAGGGGGTCCTGCTGTAAAATACTGGCCAGTAAAAGCTGCTGGCAGTGCTTTGTACAGATCAACCAAATAGCAGCTTCCAGTCAGCTGAATTCAACACAGTAAAACGACCTTCTTTTTCCCCCTTCTTCCTGATGAATCACAGCAGGAGTACCTATAATTTTGCTCTTTGAATGAACTGCTTACTATCCCAGAGATCTAAATGTAGATTAATTTTTTACATGGGCAATAGCAAACAATTATACTATATATCTTTGGTGCAGACTGCTTGACAACATAATCTTTGTCAGCTAGTGCTTTTATGAGAAGGGTGGGATTTTTCAAAGGTGGTGAAGTGATTTAGGAGCACAGATGGTACTGGATCTGTCTGTTTTGTGCTTCCAAATAAAACAGGGCTAGTATAAATGCATTTAAACATCATTTTTGGCTTCCTCTGATGAAGTCTCCTGTGTGCCTGAGGTTTGACTGCAGAGTATGACCAAAGTAAAAAAATCCAGGGACATCTGGATTCAGCATCTGGATTCAGCAAATTCAGCACACCAGTTGTGGTGAATACACAAAATCCTTTGCACATGTATCTGGAGGGACCCAATCTGTTACAACCTGTGTAAAAGAGATGATATCACCCAAAATAGTTGCAGAGAGAAGTATATAGAGATGTCTTCTCTCTCTATGCTCTATGTCAGGGAAGTCAGAGATCTAAGTTTGAAACTCTTCAATGTTTAGTTAGCAGTAGGGACTGGGAATAACACCTTCTTTCTCTGACAAATCAGGTCTTTTTGATACTTTTCCAGGTGGGCTTGAGCCCATGAAGTTCTCAACTGATGCTACTTTACTTCCCCAGACTGGGAGGTATTAAGGACATGGTTTTTATTCTGCTTTGCTGGTTAGCTGGTGTAGATAGAAATTCCACCCCCCTCCCATGAACTTCCCCTGTGCCTTGGAACTGTTAAAGCCAAAGACCTTGGTTTAAGCAGTACTTATCTGTGTTTAATTTTATGTATTTTCTTAAGTGTTACCTTTCATGTATGTGGGGTTCAACAATGTCCATTTTTCCTTAGGGCTTTATTTACAGCAAGCTAGCAATATAGAAATGCCACCTCTGGAATTCAGATCCCCTTCTTGACTTGACCTGAGTGATTTTCCCTGAAGAATGTAGTGAAACAAGCCATAAAGTGCTTCAAAAATTCTGGGAGTCCCTGAGGCAGAGTAATAGCTCTAGAAAATGCATTTAACTAAGGATGTACAAAATGACTTAGATGGCTTAGTAGAAAATGTCCTGAGCTTCAGTTTTGTAAATGTGCTAGTTCAGAGGTGTGGTAATAAATATTAATTTTATTTTGACATTTGAAAGAGACATTTGAATGCTGTGAGTGTGCAGTGCAGAATGATTAAAAATTATTGTGGTGTATGGAATTTATGTTTTAGCTAGCGTGATTACATCCTTCTAAAAATGTGCAAAGCTGTAATCTTTTAAAATTGTTTTTGCAATAGAGAGATTAAAATTCAGTGAAGCACTTCATATATTTTTATATAATCATGTTAATTTGGAAGTAACTCAAATAACACTCATTCTATTTTAAACGTCATAATGATCTGTATTCAGATTCTTTATTTTGTATAAAAATAGCCACGTCCACAAAGATCTCATTAAATAAAAGAAAAATTATACCATGAACCACCATAAAGGTGACACCAGCAGGCCTGGTTTATAGCAAAGATGTCAGAAAAGCTACATGCATTTCCACTCCAGATCAGCCCTTTATTTCAGAAAGCAGGATACTTTCTCTTCCTCATTTGCCTCCTCCCATACCCCTGCTCCCAGTCTGAGTACTTGCCCTGGAATTTCCCTGGTGTGGCAGTGGTGCTGGAGCCCAGACGATTTGCTGCAGGCTGGGATTAGGCAGCAGCTGAAAGTTGTTCAGCAGTTCTGCTGAATTTACTTTACAGATAAGGATCTTACATCAGGATTGCACTACTGAGGGTCAAATTAAAATCATCGTGTAATGTGAATGAAGTCGATGTGCTTCTGAATGGAAGAAAAAAAAAAAAAAAGGATGGTCAAACCTTTAGAAATGCAAAGCATGGCATAGTTTCTTTTTATTGGTTGGTCTGAGTCGTTCTGCATCCTCATATTCAGTGATCCCCCTTTGTCAGTTCTGTATTTATTTCCATTGAAGGTTAAAAGATGTTTATAGCTCTCCTGGATAATGGTTATCCTTATGTTAGATGGACCTCAATGTGAGATGCCAGTCTTGAAGCTGTGTTCTTTTGTCTTCTGGTAGGACTATCATGTCTCCTTCTCCATTACTCAGCACTGACTTTCCTCCTTACTGTATAATAGGATTCCCAAGGCTTTTACAAAGTCAGCACGTGCATGTAGTTATTTCAGTTGCAATCACAATTATTACATATTTCTAATCCTCCAGAGACCTATACAATCCATATCTCTTTATCTGTCATGGAGCATTAGGTGGGACAGGCTGCTGTCCTGTGTCTTACTGTCTCAATTTATTGATTGGACTTCCTGAATGGACTCCAGACCTAACTCACTACCAGTCTCCATCATGGCTGTACTGGTCCTGCACAGGTGCTTGAGACTGTGCCCTGCCAGGGGGCACTGCCCTGCCTGAGTGAGGTCCATCACATCAGATCCTGGTTTCCCCAGATCCACTCTGGTTCCTGCCTGATTGTGTAGGTGCAACATCTCTGCCTATGCTAGCAGAACAGAGCTGCAATAACTTGGTGGCAAGGGTGAAACTAATTGCAAGAGATAATGCTTTCACTAAAGAACTTGAAATTACAAGTTGGCTACTGCTAGTGTGCTGATTGAAGGAGCTTTCCTGGAAAACTGTTTGCAGAACAATAGTTTGACAAACTTTATGACTTGCCCATTAGAAGTAACTAAAATTAGAGAAAAGATTAAAGATGCAAGATAGAAACAATATCTGAAGATTTCTTGATTGTGGGTGAAAGCACTCTCTGATACCTTAAAGGTGCTTGGTATTACAGAGAATACTTACAAAAAGGAGGTGAATCCCAGATGATGCTTTCAGACCATCTATATTTGGTGAGATGCTTTTAATGGGCAGATTCTCCCCTTTTCTTCCATCTGACCTTAAGGGAAAAAATGCATTAAGGAATGCTAGTTCTGAGAATGTGAGTGTACCTTGCATTGCAAGACAAGACTCCTTCTTCACTTGACTTTAAACTCCAGTAATGACAGTTAACTCATTAAGTAATGCCCAAAAGACTGTTACCAATCTCTACTAAACTGAATTTATCTTTGTTACTCTCTTGAGTTAGATAATGTAATTTATGACCATACTTTTTTATGCATTGTGGACATACCTAAAATCATAAAACAACTCCCTGTGGCAATTTGGAAGACATCTGTGAATCATTGTTTTCCACTTCTTCTTGACAGAGTAAGACTGTAATGCATGATGGGGAAAAACACCTGTGTCACTAATAAAATACCACTTGTCAAAACCAGAACATCAATGTGCAGGGAACTCATAATGTGGTACTGGCTGCTATAGGGTCATATAGTATCAATGTCAAGACCGTACAGTTGTTGAAGAAACAGCAGAAGCATCATAGGAAAAGATGATCAATCACACAATCCAAATCCAGGAGCAGCTATTGGTACCACTACTGATCTGACTGTACTGCATTATGGCTTCTCCCCTGCTATGGAATAGGAAGAACTGCAGGAAAGTAAGTGTAAATTTTTTGCTTCTGAAAAGTGTATGACATTCAGCATTTGGTTTTTACTTGTTTAAAAAAAAACCTACAAAAATGAAAAAGCTGACAGATGAGTTGAGCCCTTTCTGGAAAAAATACCAAACCAAAATTGCTACTAATTGCATAGTCATACACCAAAAGTCTTGACTTTCAGTTTGCAGGCTGGTTCTGAAGTGCCATATTTTCCTCCATAGTCATTACTGGTGTTGGCAGAAAGTCCATTTTAGAGTGTGCTCAAGCAAACTGCTTTACATGTAAACTGGCCAATTTAATTAATATTTTTTTGTGAAAAAAATAGAGATGACAAATGAAGGTCAACTTGTCAGTTTAAAGTTAGATTTCAAGAACTTCAGCTCATATTTTCTGTTAAGGGTTATCAAGTAAATGTTGATGGGCACTGCAATTTCTTTTCCTTAGAATCACTTTTGATCACCCCTGATATAAACTACATTAAAAATGTAACACAGGAACCCTTGCCCACATTCTGAAATGTGCACGATATTGTGTACACATGAGGTATGACAAAAAGAAAGCAGTATGACAGGACTGCATGACAGCTCTGTCATCTGTGGTCAGAAATATTTGTGACACAGCTTTAGTTCAAAATGGGTTATGCTCCTTTCCCCACTAACTTCTTTCTGAACTGATCCTGACCACTTAGTGCCTTGATTTGTCCCTCTTTTGGCAATGGGAGCTCATAACAGAGTGACCACTCTAGAGGAACGGGCCAGGAGAACATCTCTGTGCTGGCATTGTGACAGAGGAAAACCTGAAGCCAGTAAGGATACATCAGTTTTAATCTCATCTAATCATTGACCTTTCCACTAAAAACTTTAAGAAGATTGTGTTCTATGCTGGTATTATTTTTGATGTGAACACATCCCTTGGATTTGGAAAATAAAACCAGAGTAATTGGATTTGGAAAATGAACTCATTTTCAATAGGTTGTTAGAGGAGTCACAACAGGACTTTCAGGCCTCTAGTGGCTTGGGCTATGCTTGAACTTATGTTCTTGAAATGAAAAGCTCTGCATGCCATTACTTATTCCCTGAGCCATAACACACTGCTAATATATTGTCTCTAAAGTTTTTGGTTTTGAAAAGAAATTTAGGCAAAAGGAAACTGTATTTCTGCACTCTAGTGTAGAATTTGACACTGACAAAAGATGTTGTCATGGATGTTGCCTTTTTATAGCTGTATTTATAAAACATCCCTATATATAAATCTATACAAATACAGTTTGGATCAATTTATCTCAATCTGTAGTCTGAAGTCCTCCAGCAGTCTGCTGAGGACTTGCTGACTGAATTTTTCTGGTTGTAATTTTTTGTTTCCGGCTGTTTATAAGGCTTTAAAAATTTAAAATAACTTTCCTTAACTGTGAGTAAAAAGATGTTGTGGTTACAGTCAGGTTATTAGGTCATCAGCAACAGGAGTGAAGATGCTCTCTGTACTGCCAGTGGAAATGTGGTAGTTCCCAAAACAACTCCTTTAAAATCTGGTTCACATTATGAAATAAATCTGTGAACTTCTGGATATTAGTGGAATATAGGATGACGAATGGAAGCAGTCACTGTAAAAAAACTGACTGTCTGAAATGGAACTTGACTGCAGCTGAAAAGAGAAACATAAGTCCTGCTCACATCCATTTTCCATCTGTTTTATTCCAGCAGAGATACTACTTTTTGCAGTATCAAGCTAAGATGTGCACTTTGAAAGTATTCACTGAAAAAAGAATAGCTGAAAGAAAATTTCCATTTTCCTAAATATGATACGCTTATTCATGTGAGCCATTCCACACTGGGGAAGGGTGTGTAAGGGAAACTCTCCATACCATGGATATACCCTGTCATTTTGAAGATTAAGGTCACTAAATAGAAAGCAGAAGGTTACTTATGACAGAAAGACTTTCTGCAAAGGTTCATGACTCACAGGGGGGAACTACTGATTGCCTGAAAGGCCTGAAGAGGCATTAAAAGTCAGAGAGGTCCTTCCCAGCGGCATACTTAACAAAGAGCTATCCTTCCTTCTTTGTGACATGGTGACATTACTTTTTTAATCCACCATAACTGCTCTTTGATGAAAAGGAGAATGGTGACAATACAGCCAATGAACCCGTCTGCTTTTCCAACCACTATTCAGGAGAAACTGTATGGGTTTGGAGAAAGTTGGAGGCCTGAGATTTTGCTCGCATAAAACACAGAGGCAAAATTCTCCCCCAGAAGTTCTCAAAATGCTCACGAATATGTCCACACAGTAATGGTATAATGGTAGAGGGGCAATGCCATTTCTATTACGAAGAATTACTCTTTGATTATAAGAAAACATATGCATGTTATTTATTGACAATGGAATAACACTTGCTACCCACTTATTCACTTAAAACATCACAAACACAATTTATCAAAGCAGAAAATAGTATTGCCATGTAACCCATTTAACACCAGCACCTGCATTTCATTCATGTTTTTGAAAGATGAAGACATAGTTCCCCAGCTTCCTCTCGTATGTTTGGCCTCCACTCCTTCCCACTTTTCCCTTGTTTTTTGAAGCAAGTACCTTTTGGAAACAAGCTACTATTTTCAATGCTGTGGTCTGATTCTGAGGTAGGATCAGGATTAATTGTTAGGAATCATGTGATTTTGTTAGAAACTAAAATATTTAGAGTTTCTTATGAGGGTTTTGGGGGAAGACTGTATGAAGAAAGTAATTTATTTTGATTATCATTTGGAGAATCAATTTAAAAAAGTTTAGTTCTGCACATTCAGTTGATAGTTTTTCCAGCAGAGGGCAAGAAAGTATAACAGATGAAAACGGTGCTGTTTTCCTGGACAGCCACAGTGGAAATGTTAAACAGTATAGCCTGAGGAGGGAACGTGAATGCTAATAACCATCCCCCTTTTAGGTCATAATGTCTTTTAAACAGCTTTTTACTCTTCAGGGATAGCCACAGAAAGACAAGGTAGAAAAGGAGCAGAGGAGACCACCAGAGCTGCCAATTGGTGCACATTGCTTTGTCAGCACAAGTTCCTTCAGTTGTGATTTGATTTCTGGGCTGTGTGAGGGAAACCTATGCACGGGATCTTTTCAGTCTGGTGCCAGCACTGACATAGATCCTCACTCGATGTTTAGACTAGCTGTGGGATGAGGAGGCAACAGCTGCCTATCTGATTCAGGGCTCCTATCCTTTGCAGTCACTCTGGTTGTTGAGTTCAAGCCAAAAGTGTAAAGTGGGGCTAGCTTCCTTTCCAAGGGGCAAACCAAGCACTTTTTGGCCTCAAATGTTAGATGCTTGAGCTGATGCTCAGGAATAAATATCTGGGGTTTTGCATCCAACATGAATAAGGTTTACTCACTGCCATAAGTGTGTCATTGTGATAAGCATGTGTGTGTTAAAGACACACACAAGGAAATGTCCACAACTTTCAAAGTTCCATGGAATGAATTTGCAGAATATCAAGTTTAAAACTGCAGCTCTTACTTGTTATCAAGCAGTGTTTATTTACCAAGGTATTTCTCAACTTTTTTCATTCCATTGCACTGATCTAAAAAGAAAATGCTGTATAGCATTTCTGGTCTGAACCAGAAAACCCTCAGTTTCTAATGTAAACCTTCTGTTAAGGTCCAAGTTTATTTTGTGATGCTATTGTTCATTGTTAATGAAAAGCATCTGATTTGTGCAAAAAGTGCAGCTACCTGTTCTACCCTTTTGGATTTTCTTCATTTCATTGCATATCTCACAAATAGTCAATCTCATACTCTTATTTTGCTGCCATTGATGGGGGCAAATAATTTTATTATGATAATGGAACTATAATCCTGAGGAATAAAACAAGTGTTGGTTATTGTAGCTCATCAGGCTGTACTGGGTACAGCTTGAATGACTAGGAAGAATGGAAGTGATTCAAACAGTGTAAAAACACTTTTATGTGATAATAATAATAACAAAACCAAAATCATACTGGTTGAATGCCAATATTCAGAATATATTGACAATAATATACTATTTTAGTAATAATTATCTGTTTAAAGTCTAGCCAATCATTTTGGATAAATGAAGTATTTATTTAAGAGGAAGCTATATGTCAGTTTTCATAAAGGTAGTTTTGCTCTGGCTGGTTGCTAATTATGAGAATAGTCAAAAGTTTCTACATCACTTGAATTAAGTTTCTAGAAGCAGATTTTGATTATATAGACAGAACTACATATTTTATAATAAAACTCACATAACAGTACATGTAGCTTTTTAGTTCTGGTCAACATAAAAGACCACTGAATGATTTTTCTCTTCTTCTATATGTAACAGTCATATTTCACATGAAAAAGACCAATGCTGTACTTTGAGTTTTCCTTTCTTTGTGTTTGTGTTGTCTCAAGTACTTTTGATTTGTTTATCCTAGCAATATATAACAATCAATATATGGCTAAAGATTTGTTCAGTTTCTGATACTGAAAAGATGTCAATATTTTGGAAAGGGGTTAAGGACAAAAAAAGTACACTATAAAATGTTACTCTTACACTGTCTAGTGTTTGCTCTCTATGTTTTTTTTTCCCAAGTCATTGTACCTGGGATTATATATAAACCTAGATTTTTTTAATGTCATGTATTTTTTTTTTTTTAACCAACCTCTTATAAAAGGGATTTTTTTCATGCAGAAATCCATTGAGCTGCAAAGATATTTCCCTGATATACAATAAATCAGATATTTCACATATTCCTGATCTAAAGACCACAGTTTTTACTTTGGAATTGCACAGGGCTGGCAATAGAGGCCTCAGTAACCTGTAGAGAGCAGAAAAGTCAAGTCAGTTTGCTGTTAGTCACCAGTAAATGGTCAGAAGTCAAAACTCTGCTCTCTCTAACCTCAACCACTGGTCTTTTCAAAAGGTTGGGTGGGGTGGCTCATAAGGAGAAGTGCATCCTGGAAACTGCAATGAGCACTTGAGATCCTGAAAAGAAATGTATAAACTGCTGGAAACTGTCTGATAGTTCTGACAGAGGATCCTCAGCATCTCCTCTCACTACCACTGGAGGCACTTGTATTTTAGCTGTTGAAATTAGGAAGAGATGGATTGTGCCTGAAAGTGACAATGCCTGAAAGTTACTGTTCTCCCCGCTCTTGGCAGACTTTATCACCTTCAGACCTACAGTCCTGCTTCAGACCTCTGTGACCAATCAAATGAATCCCACACTAGGACACTCTTAATAGGAATGACACTGTCAGGCTATCTGCTGTATAATTCTTTATATTGGGCTTATAGCAGTAGTTTTAAAAACCATTTTGTTCCATTTTTCTGCTAGAACACTCTTGTACACCATTCTTTTTTTTTTTTTTACTATTTATTCAACTTCTGGAAGTGTGTTCTAAGTAGAGGTTTATTAAAACTCATGTGAAATCCAGTTCTTGGAGCACTTACAATGAAAAGTTTTTAAAACATATACTCATGAACAGTTACAGTAAAGTCAAAGAGATTTCTTTTTCTTAAGTGGTACTTAAAACTCCTTCAAGATTCCATCAGGGAGAAAGAGACTATGACTTTTCTCCACTTTCTCTTGGAGTTCTGTCCTCCTTTCTCCTGTAAGCACTGCTTGGGTTATTATTTTTTTTTTCCTAAATCCAGATTATTTTGTTCAAGAATCAAACTTGTGTCTTTTTTTAGTCAATATTCTGTTTTTCTTTCCTGACCTTCAATATCCACATTAATTGAAATGGGATGTTTCTTGTCAAAATGACACTTTTAATACAAAGAAAAGTCATTGGATTGGTTTTGTTGTTGTTTTTTGTTTGTTTGTTTGTTTGTTTTTTGTTTGGTTTGGGTTTTTTGTTAATATTTTGAATGAAAAATTCTAAACAACTGTCTGTGGACTTGCCTCAGATTTTCCTAAGTGATAATGAAAACTCTTGAAAAAATTAATGGTAAAAATTGCAATACTAATATTTACACTGTGTTAGTAGTTATGTCCTGTTTTTAGAGGAGAGTTAATATCTAAAGTTAGGCAGTCAAATTCTCTTTTTATTGAGCATTGTGTAAAGCTAGAATAATGTAATTTATGCAATTTAATTTAATTTCTTGATTGAAACTGAGGATGTAATTCAACTTGAAGAGCAACAAAAATGGTCTTGAATGTCTGTTTCTTGAAGTACCATGGAATGAAGGACAGATATCCCTAACTCAGCCAAATGTCTATGTTAAGAAGTAATTATTCTTCTTGCATAAATCAGATAAAGATTTGTCTGTGAAAGATGCATTAGTTTAGATCCATTTTGTCTTTCATAACCACTGTATCATACTTTTCAAAAGCAGTTGGGTGAATGTGGGTGAATGGCATTTATATTGCCATTTTCTAGTCCATCAATACCTGGATTGTCACTTTGGGTATTATTCTGTCCATGTTGCTTTTATTTGCAGTTCTCTTCAGAAATGGAGGGTGGGGTACACAGCATTTTTTTTCCTGTAGCGTTCATGATAGTGTCTACCATATGTTCTCCCTACATTTTTGCAAATACATTATGAGAACATATGCATATTATTCTCTAACTAACTTATGCCAACACTTGTCTGAAATGTCTGTAAAGGATGCTACGTCTTGTGACAGTGTAAAGATCCTCTGAATGTAATTAAAGTTATTCTGAATGTTTTTGTGGTTTTTTTAAACAGAACTTTGTGCACTATTTAGAACTGCTTCTCAGGGCTATCTTTGTGTCTTGACAGTTTACCTACAATCAGAGTGTGTACAGGTCATCATTCTTAGGTGATGTTCAAGCATCCAGGGTGTATGAACTTTGGAGAAGTCTGTCATCAAACCTGAAGTGAGATTATAATATTGTGATGTTAGTATTGTGGTCTATGTAGTGGATATATAAACATAATTTTACTCCTTTGCTCTTGAGCCTACAATTCTAGATGTGCTGCTAAGAAACTGTTCAGATATTTCTCTTATTTCATCAGTATTTTTATGAAAAGTTGAAGAATTTAAACACATATATCATACTAAAATGTTCTTCAGTGAATGCTAGGCACCTAGCTCCTTTGCATTTTCTTTGAGGACCTCAGCATTTACGATCACTTAATTGAAACAGAAACATATGAAATACTTTTTCAAACATTGATACAAACATTCAAAAAGTTTGTATGGATAGAGAAAGTAGATCTAACTTCTAAGAGTTGGGATTGTGGATGATAAGTGCATTAAAAAAACCCTAACAAATCCAAACCCCTTAATTTATTGATACAAGCTTGGTGAAGCCAGTAATATTACATAAATTGGGATGATTTAATATATATTAGTTTGTAAGGACAGTGATAAGTTTTGTCGCATCCTGCATGCAACATAAGGGCTATGAATACTTAGATACTGAAGGCTGATCTGTTCCACGAGTTAGAGGGGTTTAGACTGACCAGAGGTTGCATGTTTTTTTGACTTGAATGATAGATTCATGTCTTGGGAATCCAATGTATGATAGAAGTACTTCAGGTTGAGCCCACACAGGTGAACAGGCATGTGGAAGGGGTGAGTTATGTAATGCTGGTGATCCTTCCTTAAGTGCTGTAAATTTCAGCTTGTGAACAGGAGTTGGCATTGCAAATACAAGCTGGTATCATGGAGTGCAGTTAAAAGTCAAGAGCAACTGACTGATTTGTGTGAGCAACCATTTGTAATGCCTCTTTAGAAAGGAGATCCTAATTGTTTCACTTTGATGCTCTTTTCCATCAAGGTTTGCCTTTGTGGATGTTTGTACTGGCAAGGGTATTTCACTGTTTATGGTATGTAGAATTCATTAACAGTAGTTGCTGTACTGTGTTTTCTAATCACCAGCAACATGTGTTACAGGGTACAAATTTGCATCTGTTATGCCTATCATTCTGAAGCAGGTTAACAACTAAGGCACTTAAACAAGTAAAAGCGGCATCTGTGTAAAAGTGAGGAAACTGGTCTAAAATGATGGTGTACCACACCCACAGACACATACCTCTGACCACAACAGTGGATTTACTGGGAGACCTTTACTGGCCTTTTCAGTCTGTTTTGTATTTGGCTAATACACACACCAGAGCTTTGGCTGGCAGTGTGTCTGGGCTAAAAATGGAGAGGAACAGGAGTAAGTCTCTAGGCAGCTTTGACCATTTGCATCTGAGGAACCTCACAGAGCCAATAATGTTCTCTAAACTGAGCAGAATGATATCCTTTTAGTGATTAAAAGAACTTTAGAAAAAAAATTCAACATTTCAGTGTTGGGTTTTTTTTCTGTGAATATTTGTAGCCTCTGCTTGGGCAGTAGCTTGACATGAAAACAAAGCCAATGCAGCAAATGTCTGCTTTAAGTTCTTTGTCATTCTGATATAAACACAGAACAATTTAGGTTGGAAAGGATTTCTGAAATTAAACTAGTCTAACCTACTGGTAAAAACAGGACTGATTTTGAAGTACACCAGACTGCTTGGGGCTTTTGGCCACCAAAATTTAAAGATTTCCAAGGATGGGTATCCCATAGTGTCTCTGTGCAATCTTGTCCAGCACTTGACATCTCTCAGAGGGTGATTTTTTTCCTAATACGTAACTGGAATTTCTGGGGTAGCAGCTTGTGTCTGCTGCACTATGTTAGATCACTGTTTGTGTCCTGGAAGAGTCTGTCTCTGTTTCTTCACATACTCCCATCAGGTTGTTGCATATAATGATATACAACTGCTAATGTAGCCCAGGAGGCTGCTGTCCTTCATTGCTGCACAGGGTGTTTTACTGGTTCACGTTCAACTTGTTGTCCATCAGAACACCCAGGGCCTTTCCTGAAAAGTTTGTTTCTGTCTACTTTTCCACATGCAGTAGAAAAACATAAGGAGAGGAAAAGATGGGATTTGGATATTAAGTTTAAGTAACTAAGTCTGTGAGACAATTATGGAGGCAATCTCTCCAGTATCTTCCTAGAGACAGGCTCCTGGTCTGAATTGTCCTTTGGAAGAGGACAATTCTTTATACTCACTGGTATAAAGAAAGCTTGAGTAGAAATCCTACTTAACTCTGACAATGACAATAGTGCCTAAAACTGGTCGGTTGATGAACCTGACTTCACATTCAAATGAAACAGATTATCAAAGTGCATTAATATTTTATTTTTAAAAGTAGTGTGATTGTACATAGGGTACATCTGCAAGATTTTAGAGAATCTGAGCTTCAAATCAGAAATATTTTGGTTTTTATTTCTGCAAGACATGGAATGTCCAGTAAATGTGCATGGGAATACTATATTTATAAGCTTTCTTTTATAAGATCATTATTTTCTCTACTTTTGTGGATTTGGGAGCAATATTTTTATATTTTCCATTAAGCATTTTAACTAAAACTAAGCCTGGAAATTTGACAAATATAATAAAGTGTATAGAAAAAAAATCTTGTTTTAAAGGTAGATTGTATTTGGGAAAAAAAAGGCTTATACTGTAAAAGACTCTAGGTATCAAAACACTATTTAGAGTCCAAAGTATACAGAAGAAAGGGTGTTTTAAATGAGTATTTAATGAATAATATGCTGCTGAAGCACTAGTTATTGCTGGCATTAGCTGGAAGGAAATGAAAACTAAGTGCTAAAAGCAGAAAGATATCTCTTATGAACGACAGTGTTTTGAGAAAAAGAAAGTTAAAGTCTAAAACCTTGACTGTAAAGCAACAAAGAACAGCATGAGGCTTTACAGGCCTTTGCTATTTCAATTAATGCCTGGGCATTTCAGGAAATAGAAAGTCAGGAAAACAAATGGTGTCTTATAGCCATCAAACTGTATGGTAAACATTTCAGAGTTGCCTCCTTGAAGGGTGAACAAGTATTCTGCTTAGCTTTTCCTCTTTATTTACAACTCAGAGTGATGCCACTCCTCTGACGATTTTTTTCTTTTACTGACTAGTAAATTTCCTTTGGTAGCATTTGGTCTTCAGCGTCCTTTTCTTTCCCACTTACTGTTCCAGAGCTTTCTTGTGGGCCATGAAAGATAGATATGTTTCTTTTCCGGTTTGTGAAATGGTATGGTGAATGTTCAGATATTTGTAATGTTTATAAATATCTGAAAGGTGGGTGTCAAGTAGAAGGGGTCAGTCTCTTTTCAGTTGTGCCCTGTGATAGGATGAGAGGTAATGGTAACAAGGTAAAACACAGGAAGTTCCACCTCAACATGAGGAAAAACTTCTTCATGGTGAGAGTGACAGAACACTGGAACAGGCTGCCCAGACAGGTTGGGGAGTCTCCTCTAGAGACTTTCAAGACCTGCCTGGATCTGTTCCTGTGTAGCATGCTCTAGGTGTTCCTGTGCTGGTAGGGGAGTTGGATTCAATGATCTTCAGAGGTCCCTTCCAGCCCCTACCATTCTATGATTCTACATTTACTTATTCAGAATAATTCTTTCCTTTCCAGTAGTCATATACAATAAGAAGATGTCTTAATAAGGGGAGGAAGTAAAGCAAGGCTGGTCCAGTGAGCAATATGTATTCCTGGCCCAAGTCATAAAGAAGCCAATGAGGAGGAGTGCTCTACTGGACTCCTACTCACCAATAAGGGGAGGTTTGTTGGGGATGTGAAAGTCAAAGGTGACTTTGTCTGAAGTGACTAAATGATGGAGTTCAGGATCCTAAGGGGAGGAAGTAGGGTAAAATTCAAACTCATAACTCTGGACTTCAGGAGAGCAGACTTTGGCCTCACCAAAGATCTACTTGGAAGAGTCCCATGCAATAAGGACCTAGAGGAAAGAGGGACCCAAGAAAGCTGGTTAATATTTAAGGATATCTTCCTGCATTCACCAAGTATATAGTTGGACAAAAATGCCAAGAGGTTTTTGCAGATGAACAAGTTGCTCCTGGTCAAACACAAAAATGAAGTATACAGAGGATGGAAGCAAGGACAGGTAACTTGGGAGAAATACACAGACACTGAGCATTGCAGAGATGAGGTTAGGAAAGGCAAAGCCCAGGTGGAATTGAATCTGGCTCAAGGTGTTAAAAAACACAAGGGCTTGTATAAGTATGTAGGTGAAAAAGGATGACTAGGGAAAATGTCTTGCTTAACGAGGATGAGGAAAAGGCTGAGGTAACAAATGCCTTGTTTGCCTCAATCTTTACTAGCAAAATCTAGCCTTCAGGAATCACATTTCCCAGAGAAAAGGGAGAAAATCTGGAACAAGGAAGATATAGCCTTGGTGGAAAAAAATCTGGACAGGGAATACTTAAGCAAACGGGACAAACATAAGTCCATGGGCCCTGATGGGATGCTCCCATGAGTGCTGAAGGACTTAACAGACGTTATTGTGAGGCCAGTCTGGATAACTGATCAATCATATCTATTGGGGAAGTCATGCATGACTGGTTTCATAAACTTCTATGATGAAATAACTGCCTTGGTAGATGAGAGGAGGAAATGGATATAGTTTATCTGGACTTCGGTAAGGCCTTTGACACAGCGCCACATAAAATCCTCATAGACAAGCTGTTGATATTATGGCTGAATGAGCAGAAAGGTGGATTGAAAACTGTCTGAATGGCTGAGTCTAGAGCATGATGGCAAAAAGACTAGTTGGAAATGAAGAACAAGCAGTGTACTCCAAGGGTCAGTACTGGGATGGCCTTCTTCGCCACTTGGGCACACAACTGGTTTATATTC
This sequence comes from Ceryle rudis, assembly GCA_033439905.1. Classification (NCBI taxonomy): domain Eukaryota; kingdom Metazoa; phylum Chordata; class Aves; order Coraciiformes; family Cerylidae; genus Ceryle; species Ceryle rudis. Next base: position 14,908 of record JAAGNO010022731.1, on the reverse strand, counting down.
AGCCAGTTGTCAACTAACACCCCCAGGTCCTTTTCCACAGGGCAACTTTCCAGCCACTCTTCTCCAAGACTGTATTGTTGCCTGGGGTTGTTGTGTTCCAAGTACAGGATGCAGCACTTGACATTGTTGAACCTCGTACAATTATCTTTGGCCCATTGATGCAACCTGTCCAGATCCCTCTGTATATCATTCCTCCCTTCAAGAAGATCAACACTCCTTCCTAACTAAATGTCATCTGCAAATTTACTGAGGATGCTAAGGATATATCTTTATCTATAATAGGATACATCTTTGGTGTAACTGTTTTGATTTTAAAGTAAGGTAATTTTGGGTTTCAACTCTGTACATTCCTGTTTGGTGCTTGCACGAAGTTCTCAGTTGTTAAATGATGGCATTAAATTTCTGCCTGAAGTTGCTTTCTGATCAAGTCCTTCTTATTTTCAAATGATGATCATACTGTATTTTCAAAAAAACATCTAGCTACTGAAAAGCTAAAGTTAGCAGTGTTCCCATGTATCTTAGATTCCTAGAGCCTGAATTATTTAAAAATTGGAATTTAAAGCTTCAAAGTTGTTTAGACTGTTCAAAATGTTTTCTTCTTGTAGCTTAGGTATTTTTTTCAAAATTGGAGAGGAGAACATGTCCACAAGTAAATGCTGTCCCACAAATAGCCATGTAATTTGCTCTTCCTGCATTTAAATTAGGTACCCTAAATATATTCTAACAGTATATCATTAAAATTGTGTAGGCAGAATGCATAGGGAGTATGGTTACAGCCTGAGTGACAATGGATTTGTTTGAGAGAAAAATATTAACATTGCCCATATTTGACAGGTTATAACGAAACACTGAGTTTTAGAGTGTCATGTGCCTACCTTTCTCCTCCTATGGGTTAATAATGTGCCTATTTCTAATACACATATAGGTATAGAGCTCACTGCAGAAGCCTTTTTCTCAAATCTTACAACGCTAATAGGGAGGTTTTTAATGTGTAACTTCTGACTAGCAGTGAACTGAAAGTGTGAAAGATGAAGTTTCTGTTTAATGTGATTTTTTTCTGTTTTTTTTCAGTCTGTAGATTTTTCTGAACAGACACATTTAGATAGATAAGTAGCACTACTCCTGTTGTCTCAAGGTATCATCACAAAATAAATATTAGACAAAACTTTTCTGTGACAAAACTTAAATACAGGTTTTGGAATTATGCCTGTGAATTTGGTGGATTATTCTGAATGTCTCCAGAAGAAACATTGGGCATATATTTCCAGATATAAATGTGTTGTGACAAAAAAAAGTGCCTGCCATTGTTATTGGCTTTTCAACTGAAGTCTGACAAGATCCCCTCTAACTGTATTTTGGTGTAAGACAGCATCACTGGTCTTACTACTTTCATGGTTCGTAAGACAGCTGGCAGTCTCCCAGACTCTAATGATCAATACTTGAAATTGTTAAATTTCTTGTTGCAATATACTGAAAGTCTCACTGGTATCTTATTGCACGAATTTTTAATTACAGGACAGTAATAATGTGTACAAACCTGCTTCATATTATATCACAGGCGCTTAAATGGTGTACTATTTCTGATACCTAACCACAGCACTTTCAGAAATCATTTTTGTTTTGCCACAGAATTTCATCTTTCTAAATTTTATGTCTGAACTAGAGATGGAGATAATGCATTGGTTCTCAGCAAATTCAGCTAGTATCATGTCCTTTTTTTTGCATCACATGGAAGTTGATGCTTTGTATATTTCACTTTCTAACTGAAATATCTGGGTGATTTATCTGCTTTGCAGAAGGACTGATGTTTTTCCCCTATAGCTAGCATTATTAGAAGATGTATCCACCAGTGGAAAAGATCTAGAAATTCTACATGAGCTAAAGAAGGTGGTACTTGGATTGGAAGCTCCAGAGAAAATGAAAATATATCAAAGAGTTAATTCACAGAGTTGTTTTTCCTTATAACAATATCTTAAGCTTTTAGATTAAATCAGCACTATGTTTTTGCTAACTTGTCTTTTAAGATAAAGAACAAAACTAGATTTGATCACTCTAGATCACTAAACTGATAATCTATTGTAATAGATCAATGAAGAACCATTCTTATCAGGTAGCCTGACCTTCTGGATAATTCAGACTATAGAACTTCATTCACTTTCTGCATTAAGCTTACAATTTCTTTAGTTCAGGACAACGCAAACCTTTTAGAAACAATCCTTTGTAAGTGGCAAGGAAACTCAAGATAAACTCATTACCATTCCCCCTCACACTTTAGTCAAAATCTGCACAAGGCATGCATTGTGTTTATCTAAGATTGACAGCATGTTTTCAAACATATTATTCATATCTTTTGAGCAATCCATTCCTAAAAAAAAAAAAACCAAAAAAAAAAAAAAATTCTATCAGTCATTGGATAAGCCACTAAGGAAAGGTAAACCTTATTTATTCCTGAATGAATATAATTATGATGTTTTCTTTAGGCATTATTTTACTTTCCTCAGAAGGTTATATTCCTGACAATAGGATGTACACATGAGAACTAGCACTTAAAATATATTATTTGACTTTATCTTTAAGAATCATGACCCTTGTATTGCAAGTCTCTAGTACGCATATTGGGGAAGTGGGGGACTAGGAGGGAATGAAAAAAAAAAAGTTTATTTAATACTGCTTTGTAACCAAGTGCCCCTACATTGCAGTGTTAACAAATGAATAGAATAATAGTAATACATAAAATCAATCCTTGGATTTGAACCACTTGGTGTCATATGTTCTATCTTGTGTTTTACGCCATGCAATGAATTTTCTTTATCATCTGTTTACTCTGGTAATACCACTCTTGGATGAAGAGGAGTTATATGTCCCACACTAAAGCACTATAGCAAACAAAAGTGATGATTTTCCTAACCAGCCTGAAAAGCACTTTTTTCTCAGAGTTCCACTGATGCAAAAAGGAGTTGTGAATATATTCATTCTGCCAAGTGTGCAGCAAAGGCTCTGAATACAAATACAGTATAAAATATCTAAAGATAAAATTCCTCAGGGAATAGAGTTATAGGAGGTGAAGGGCAGAAGCATGGTTTTAGGAAGTACTTTCCCCACAGAATTATGGTGAGTTTCTAAAAGATGGCAGGCACTCAGAAAATGGAGGCATGCATGAATTAAAACCTACTCTGTGAATCCACCTATGGTGCTGGAAATTAATTGCATGACTTTCATGAAACTCTCCTAGTTTGCAGCAGCAGATCAACCCATGCAGTAAACACTAAACTTTGTAGAACACAGCACTGACAGAGCAACTAGCGTGGATAAATGTTAAGACTGTAAGTCTAGTCTTGATCAAACCTGGTATCTGAAGTTGCAGAGGAGTGATTAATTCCCTCTTAGATTCAGACACATGATGAAGGTGCCTAATTCGGGGTCAAGCTCACTTTGCAGTCAACAAAGATAGCATTACTTCCAGAAGTCACTTTTAGCCCATTTTTATCCTTCCATTGATTACAGAGGAAATACAGTGGGGTCAGGCTACCCTCAAATTATACACCACAGTGAAGTGCTTGAAATTAAATGGGATAAATATGGTTTTGATCAGTTAATCCAGATGAGACCAGCCAAACATATCTCAGGATTTAATGGAACTAAATTTTCTTGCTCTTAGGATGAGGCAAAACAATGTTGTCTTTGGGGACTGTAAAATAATATTCATGTGTATGGCAGAGATCTGTCCTTCTCAACTGGTTCTGTGTCCAGCCTGTGGTTCCCCAGTGGGATAACAGAATATTTTATACTGACCACGGGGAATACTGAAGAAATAAAGTTTTTGGACATCAAATACCATCAGAGACACTACCACCCCAAATATAAAGCAAGAAGAAAGAAATTGATTAATGTGCCAAGGGAAGAGGTCTTGAAAAGAGGCAGAGTAACTCATAGTCATTAGAGACAAGAGTAGTAGTAATGTTTGTTTGGAGTTGGCTTGAATGAAAGGGTTGCTGTAGGGTTGCTGTAAATTAGACACCAAACCTGTAATTCAGAAAGCTACAGAACTGGGCAGTATTAGGCAAAAATATGTGAGCCTAGCTAAAAAAAATATAAATCAAACAACATTGTAAAAAAGCTGCAACATGAAGCAATCTGACTATAATGCAATTAAGATTCTTTAGAAAAGCAGGACTAATTTCTGAGAACATTACTATTATAGCTGTCCCTCCTCTGGGACACAAACTAGTATCTCTGCATGACACTACATTACAGAACTGGAGAAGAAGAGTATTTATGGTGTTGCTCTGTGGTCTCATCCCAACATCTCTTACACTGCAATACAACCCCATCTGGCTTCTCCTTGAACTGGTCCACGCCTTTATGTGGCACAGAAGAATTTGCAGTAATTCTAATCTTGTATCTACATACCAGCATTTTCAAACTTGGTATGTGTAGCTCCACATAGTGCTGCATTGCAAAATACAGATTTATCCCCTCTCCCTGTGCATGCAGCTACTATGGTCGTTTATATAGGCAGAAATATAACCAAGTGCCTAGGTGACTGTGCAAAATCTGTGAGTCCAAAATAACCCTCTTAAACACAGGGACAGGGAGACTGATCATATGCCCCAATTAGCTACAGTTTTTAGTGCTCCTATAGGGTCAAATATGAACATGTCTTTGCACTTTTTGCTATATCCTAATCAGGTTATCCATATGAAGATATATATATATATAGCCTTCCAAAGAAGAATTACAATAAAAGAGTCTTTTGAAGCCATAAATGCTGCATGGACAATGTGTATTGCTCAGATATCTATAATATTAGGATAAAATAACCCCTTCAAAACTGCGTTAACTGAGGTACCAAAAATCTACAGGATGCTAGTAATAATAAAATATAATAATAAAAACAGCTCAACAATGCACAAATTCACGTAATCATATAATCACAGAATCACAGAATTTCTGAGGCTGGAATAGACCTCCAAGATCACCAGTTCCAGCCTATGACCCAACACCATGACATCAGCTAGATCATGTCACAAAATGCTACATCCAGTCTTTCTTTAAACACCTCCAGGGATGGTGACTCCACCACTTCCCTGGGCAGTCTATTCCAGTGTCTAATCACCCTTTCCATGAGGAAGTGCTTCCTAAGATCCAACCTAAACCTCCCCTGGTGCAGCTTCAGACCATGACCTCTCATCCTGTCACTAGTTGCCTGGGAGAAGAGCCAGACCCCCACCTGAATACAATTTCCCTTCAGGTAGTTGTAGAGAGTGTTGAGGTCCCCCCTGAGCCTCCTTTACTCCAGGCTGAACAGCCCCAGCTCCCTCAGCCTCTCCTCATAAGACTTTGCCTCCAGTCCCTTCACCAGCCTCATTGCTCTCTTCTGGACCCACTCCAGCACCTCAACATCCTTCTTGAAGTGAGGGGCCCAGAACTGCACACAGTACTCGAGGTGAGGCCTCACCAGTGCTGAGTACAGGGAGAGAATTACATCCCTAGACCTGCTGGCCACACTATTCCTAATCCAGCCAGATTTTAACCCAGTGAAGGGTGCACCTGTCCAAGCCATGGGCTGCCAGCTTTTCCAGGAGGATGCTGTGGGAGACTTTGTCAAAGGCTTTGCTGAAGTCTAGGTAGACCACATCCACAGCCTTCCCCTCATCTACCAGCCAGGTCACCCAGTCATAGAATGAGAACAAATAGGCGAGGCAAGACTTTCCTTTCCTAAACCCATGGTGGCTTGAGCCCCTGGTTGTCTTGTACATGCTGATTGATGACACTCGGGATGATCTGCTCCATAACCTTGCTAGGCACCAAGGTCAGGCTGACAGGCCTATAGCTTTCCAGATCCTCCTTCCAGCCCTTCTTGTGGGTGGGTGTCACATTGGCCATCCTCCAGTCATCAGGGACCTCCCTGGTTAGCCAGGACCAGTGATAAATGATGGAGAGCGGCTTAGCCAGCTCTTGTGCTAACTCCCTAAGCACCCTAGGATGAATCCCTTCCAGACCTGTAGACTTGCTAGGATCTAGTGGCACAGCAGGTCACTAACTACTTCCTCCTGGATTTCAGGAGGGATATTCTGCTCCCCATCCCTGCCTACCATATCGGTAGCCCAGTTGCCCTGAAGATAGTCAAGTCTTTTTGTTAAAGACAGAGGCAAAGAAGGCATTGAGCACCTTGGCCTTTTCCTTGTCTTTTGTTACTGTGTTCCACCCTTCATCCAGTAAGGAATGGAGATTTTCTCTGGCCCTCCTTTTGTTATTAATGTATTATGAAACCACTTTTTATTATCCTTGACAGAATTGGCCAGATTAAGTTCCAGCTGAGCCTTTGCATCTCTGATTCTCTTTCTACGTGATCTTGCAATGTCCTTAAATGCTTCCTGGTTCACCTGCCCCTTCTTCCAAAGTTGATACACTTTTTTTTTTTTTTCCTGAGTTCCTGCAAAAGCTCCCTGCTCAGCTATTCCTGACAGCTATTAAGTTTACAAGAAGCTAATGTAAATTCTGGAAGTGCAAGTCTGATAAGATGTTCATAATCTAGAAAAGATACAGCAAAAAAAAAAAGCATTGCTGTAATATGATTTTATGTAAGCCTCTGTTTTTTCAGCTGTTACATTTTCTGAAGTAAGAATGCTGAATAATAGTTTAATAAAATTTGGTTCTTAAACAGTTTAACTTAAAATACAATCTCCAGAGATTATAAACATGTGCTTTCCTCTTTTAAAATCTGATTGTGATAAGTTTTCTTCTGAATTTAATTTCTAATATATTTTTTTTAAAAAAGAGTATTTGGAGGAGAAGTAACTGCCAAAGTAACAACTGAAGGAAGAGAATAGCATATTTCTGTCTATGAAGTAATTATTGTACATTTTCACAAAGAATGAATTCAATGTGAACTGTTTGAAAAGCTTGAAAGGGTCACTGCATTGAAGGAAAACAATTTTTGGAATTCCTTCTTGTATTGTCAGATGTTTGTGCTTGTAATGACAGTGTTATGAACTGCCAGAATAGTAAATACACAACATCACTGCCAAGTCATATGGGATTTAAACCCGTGGTGATAACATTTACATAATTATAGAGGAATGTGTGGTGGCCTGTGGAAAGAAAGCTGAAACTGGGGGCACTGAATAATCTTTCTGTACTTAACTGCAATGTTATGACTCTGATTTTTCTTTTCTTTCTTTTCTGTTTATCTGCTACTTTACAATTTGTTCATTTAGCTATACTTACACCTGGTGCCATTGAGGCCCACTGATAAGCATATAACTCCTGCTCAGAAGCTGAATTTCCATATTTGATAACTCTCAGGTAGATGGTAAAATAGACTGACTAACCTGATAATCTGAATGTAGTAGCTGAGATAAAAACTAGCCAGTTTTGCAAATTGTAAGGGCTTGTGCATAACTTTAAAGGATGACAAACACCAATGTGTTGGATTTTAATGGATCAAATGATTCAACTCTGTTACTTTTTATGGCTTTGGTTTTTGCGGGTTTTAGGAAAAATGTACCATGGTCATAACCTTTATACATCTATCATCTAATTAAACAGAACCAGAAGCAATGAACTTATTGGCTACAAATTGGATTAGAAATTTATTCCTTTAATCTCAATGTTCCAAATAACAAATGTGCCAGATGAAAGAGATGAAAGCAATAGTTACATTTATGTATCCTAGAAAATATTTCTACTTAGTGGAATTATTTGCTGAATTATACTTTCAGGAGTCTTCATATTATTTTAGTATGAGTGCCTTGCTTTTTTTACTAGTTACTGTTTAAACCCCTGGAAGATGTTTGCTTCAGTTCTACACCATATTTCTCCCTCTGAAAAGCAAAGGCAAAGATACTGCAAACACATTTTTTTTTCCTCAGACACATGGTTTTCCCTTTGTCCTAAAATATATCATAAGCACTGAAAGACTTGTTTTGCCCTTGTAGGTCACACATATTATATTCCTGAGATGTAAGCATCAAAAATTATTTCAGCTTTTAATATATCATGATATGAAGAACTCATAGCAAAAAAGCACCCCTCAAAAAAAAAAAAAAAAAAAAACCAAAACCAAAAAAACCAAAAAAAACCCAAAAAAACCAAAACCAACAAAACCCCAAAAGAAACCCAACCCCTTCATTTAACAATCCTT
>JAAGNO010022730.1:2075-19506 GCA_033439905.1 Ceryle rudis | reverse complement strand
TAAAATAAAATAAAATAAAATAAAATAAAATAAAATAAAATAAAATAAAATAAAATAAAATAAAATAAAATAAAAAATCTACTGTTTTTCAAGCCAGTCTGTTGGGGGTTTTTTTTATGTTGAGGGAGGGTTGGATCTGGGGTATTTCATACACTGCAGTGCCAAGCACGGCCAGGGAGCAGCTGGGAGCCCCTCATGGGTACAGGGCTGGGCTGGCAGCTGATCGAAAGCACTTGGTTCACTCTTTAAAGAAAGACTTGAAAGGCTCCAGCATGGGGGAAGAAAAACACAAGAGCAATGGTATGAGGAGCTGGCTGAAGGGACAGAGACAGGCTGCAAGCTGGGGTTTAGCAGCTGAAGCCTATTAAATAGACAGACCAATCAATAGACCTTTTAATGAGAGGGAAAGATCAATCTTTTCTCTTTCCTTACATGGTTTACTGCTATTCCTGCTCCCCTGTATGCACTTCTTACAGCCAAGCAAATCTGGAAGAGCTAGACTGGGGGAGACTAGATTTGGACCAGAAAGCTTGCCCTGGAGAGGATCCTGCTGGGCTACGTTGGCTGTGGCAGGGGTCCCCGCTCCATCCCACTCTAGCCAGCTGGTACTCACGTGCCCTGGCACAAGACTTGGGTGCTGTGCAATGGCCACATTGCTCAGGGCAGGGAGGTTGGAACTTAGCAACAGTCATTGTGGTATAACTTGTCAAAAAGTCATACTGTTAAACAACAGGCTCAGGTGCAACACTTGGTTTTGATCAGAATTAAGTGAGAGATGTCTTTATGATTTATCCCTGAAGCTGAGGAGGTCACTCTCCTATTTCTCAGAGTGAGCAATACTGGAAGCTTCACAAGATGGTTCTAGAACCAGTAAGCAGATGTGGTCTGTCCTGGCAGGAGAATAGCTTCAACTCTGCTGTGTTGCTTCAGAAATGTTCCTACCAGAATTTTGCAAGGATCCTGTGCTTGTCCATGGGCAAGCAGAAGGTTTGTGAGTCTCAAGAGACTGGTCTTCAGCAGTGGCCCATTCTGAACTTGGAAATCTCCCGGGCACAGGCCAGCATGCCAGCCTGCTTCCACCACCCCCCTCCAGCCCCAGAAACGTGCAGTATTCTAGACATGATTTTTATTCAGAGTCATGAAAATAGCCCACTCAGTCAGACAGGCACAGCTTTGTATTGTTAGGAGCTGGTTCCACTGGGGAATTGTTGAATTCAGATTGCCCAACTCTAGCTCGGCAGGGCTGAGTGCCAAGGTATTTGGGCACAAAATGGTCAAGTGAGGTTTCATTCTTTTTTTGAAGGCAGACAATATTTTTATGCCCCGTCATGGCTGGGCAATCAAAACAGCAATTAGGTTGCATCAGCAGATGTGCTTGCTTTTAGTGACTGTCAGTCTCAGCAGTGCACAGCTATATTCTGTTTGGTACAAAGATCTTTTCATTTCAAAAAAAAAACTTGGACTTTTAAAGTGCTTCGTCAACCATCTGAAAAGCTCATAGCAGGGGCGGCATTTGCTTTTAGCACTCTCAGCCCAGAAAACTGCAGATGTTTATCTTTAGCGCTCCAGTAAGGTGAGCAGAAAATGGAGACCTTGCATCTGCTCAGTGAACAGAATACAGTCTGCATCATCGCTCGCAGTCCTGCATGGGAACAACAGAGCAGATTTTGTTTTCACATCAGCACAAAACCAGCCCGGCTTCCCAGGTCTGCAAGGCCACTGGGAGCCATGACCGGCATAGCTCCACATCGTTACTCTCTCCCCTGGCGTGGACTGGCCCAAAGTTATGCAGCTCTCCTGAGCATCACGTAATGTCCCTCTGTCCCTGGGAACAGTGGTGGTGCTGGGGAGTAACCTGCCATGAGCCCCCCAGGTCAACAGAGAGAAACGGTAGTTCACATGGTCCTGAGAGTCCTAAACAGAAGAAACAAACAAACTGCTGAGGCGTCCTGCCTCTGCAGGTGGCCAGAGAAGACAGGCCATTGAAACATGGCACTTCACTTTTAGATGACCTAAGCTAGGTGCCATGAATCCTACCCCTACCTATACATAGGATCTGCGCCCATAATTTCCCAAACATCTTGCCTTACCAAATCCGCCAAGCAGTAGTGAAACTTGCTGGTACCTGTCACTTCAGAAAGCCAGGTCTCAGCCATGCCTCAGCCTTCACAGGAATTTTGCAGGTTGGAGCATCTAGGGGATTAGGTACAACAATGCACATGAATTCTACTCAAATTAGCCCAGATGCAGCAAGGTGGAGATCTAGGAGAGAGATCTGTCTTCTTCCAGCTCAGGTCATTGTGGTCACAGACATGTGCCCATCCTGGCACCAAGGGAGGGCAGGAACATCTATCTAGTGGCATGAGTACCTTGGGTTACAGCACACCACCCTAGAAACATGTTGCAAGAATACAGTGCAGGGAGAACTCAGGGTTTGAAAAGCACATAAGAAAATGAGGCTTTGTTTAAATTTGAGCTTCTCTGGTATTAACAGAATATGCAGAGAGTTTTACAGGCTATTACATATGTCAAGAGCACAATCTGGTCATCTTCAGGTTGTCTGTAGTCTGCCTGCCAGCAAAATAGTTTCACTTCACCATGTTGGGTCATTTATAATAACGTTTGAAGATAAACCCCTTATTTTTTCCCTATTGCTTGTACTTCTGTTATGTTCACTTCACCCTTTTTCTTCCCTCTCTCTCACCTCAGCTCTGCACGTGCATATATGCACTGAGGATGGTCAAGCTTGTAGGATGTACATCATTCACTAGGTTCTGCTGGAACTGACTCAAAAACTATTTCCATATCTAGGGTCTGCACCAAGGTAAGCAAAGGTCACCTGAAAGTCTTTTATTGATTTCAGAAGGATGCTAGATACTTTGTGCATTCAAGAAAAGAAAAAAAAAAAAAAAAAAAGAAATGAAAAAGAAACAAAACAAACCCCACAACAAACAAAAAGAAGAGAAGATAAGCAACATCTGAGCCTTCCAGCTTTGTTCCTGGCCCAAGGGTTAGTCACTGCATGAGGCAGTGGCTGAAGCACCAGCTTCATGGTGAATGTGGGATGACCTGGAGAAAGGTTTCATGACTGCTGAGAGGGCAGGAACTTTTCCACATAAAATTATGAGGGCCCTGAGCTAGGGCTGATGGAGTGGCTGCGATGGAGAAGCCCAGCACTGAAAGCCAAAGGATTCCCTGGGGCTTTCTTGCCAATGTGTCCCTTGCGGGCATATTTCATCAGATGCAATTTAAAAGATATCAAGCTCTTTCCTAACTTCATTTGTCTGTATAAATAACTACTGCAATTGACAAAGGGCTGTTCTGGGATCATAAAAGGGATGGGAACTAGTATTCAGAGCTGAAAATGGGAGGACAGACTTCAGACAGCAGTGTTTTTTCCCAGATGAGTTGTCTGGGTCTTGCTTTAAGCCTCTGCAGCACCCTGAATCCTCATCACCTCCTGCAGGACTAGGGCAGTCAAGCTGGGTGCAGAGGCTCAGCTGATGATCTTCCACCCATTACATGGATACAGGATTTCAGCTGTGCAGCCTCCTTTTGATAGGCTGAGGTTAGGGACTCGTTGCTACTCATCCTATGTTACTGTCCTATTTTTATGTCTTTAAAACCCACACCAGTCACCTTCACTTTACCAGTCTGTGTAACCTCTTACCAAAGCAGGGTCATCAAGGTTCTGGGCAGTAAGTGGCTACCAAAACTGTCTCCACTGCACTGTGGCTTCTGATTTCTCCTGCCTATACCAAGACAAGACTCTCACCAACAATAAGATTTGGGTTGTCTTCCTGCCCTGGACCCGTGGCTGGAGAGTGGCTTCAAGTGTTTACGTTTATTGAACTAAAGTCTTAGGGGATGCTCTGCCCAGAGCCCTGGGGAGACTTAACCATTTCCCTCATGTTGTAAAGAGTTGGGCATCAGGACATGGCCATGGAATAACCCAGAAACCATGGAGTGTCCCCAGATCATGCTGGCTGCAGTACTAGAAGGGGCATGGCTACATGCACAGGACATTACCTACAGTATTAGCAGGGATGCTCGCACCTAGCCTAATGGGGGAACCCCAAGGTCAGGATCAGACACCAGTAAACCCTGACATACTGACATACTTTAAGGCTTAGACTCATCCTGTATCACCCAAAAGTATAGAAAATTCCAGTGATGCTTAAGATGTCAAATGGACTGATTACCCTTTGGAAAGGACCATCCCCCCAGTTCAGTGAAAATGGAGTTCAGCATATCTGTGGACCTAACTTAAACACCTCTGCTCTGCACATAACTTAGGTGAGCTGAATAAAGCCCAAGAGTTGTTCATGAAATTGCGCAAACACACATTGAACTCCTGTGAGGAAAATGTTTGTTCATTCCTTGATCCCTTATCTGGTGCACTGCAAATGCTAAAACAGGCCAAGGAATTTGGCTCAAGAATAGTGATGGACTAGGAATGGAGATTAGCTTTCTGTGCCAACCAGGGACTCCTGATGCAGTGGCATTTTGAAATAGGTGGCAAAAGCGGGGTACGAACCACAAAGGAAGATGCACTTTGCCTTCGAAAGAAAGCCTGAGCCTTTTTAAGAAAAAATTTATAAATTCAATTTTGAAGTTGACTGGGTGTCTTTTCTTTTTACCTACTTCATTCTTATGTGATGGACGAATGTAGGGGGTAACAGGGGAACAGTAGCACTCTCTAAAAACTTTGTGAGGACATTTGTGTCCCTCACCACCGTCCCTGCTTCAGCAACTAGAGCAAAAGTGCTGCCAGAGTAGCTCATAGTAAGGTGCTGCCTGTCACACATATGCAATAAAAGCAGACATTTGAACATCCTCTTCCTTTGTGTATTTTTCAAATAAATTTTACATCTAAGGACCGACTTTATTTGCAACAACTAGGCAGAAACATAAATGAGAAGGACTTCTCATAAGAGTGGCTGTTATAAAAAAGTCTAATTAGTCAAAATCTGCATCTCACTTGTTGGATCCCTTTAAATGATGATTTTGCAATATTACCATACCTGTGTGATGCCTTTAGCTAAAGAGCATCTCTGCTGGCAATTGACTTTTCTGCTGGTGGGGGAGAGCTCACAGTACAACCTAAGTAAGAGTAGAGTGAAATCAAATGATTTCTGGAGTGTGCCACTGTAGAAAGACAGATTCAAAAGTTCAGTTCTCAGCTGTGCCCATCACCGGTGCCATGACCTGTACCAAGTAACTTCATCTTCCCATGCCTCCACTTCCACTCCAAGCTTTTCACTTTTATCTCCACAACTTGTGAGCCAGGCAGATGAGTTTCATTGTGTTTGCACAATACACACTAAACCAGAGCTGTCAATCTGCTTTGTGCCTTTTGGTGCTGCCAGTGTTACCCGTTCTTGGGAATTTACTGCAAGTCTGCATCTTCAGTGGCTCTCATGAAGTCTCATTTCCTGAGTTGATGTGTTGAATTAATTTTTCATTTAAAAGGAAAGTACATTTTTAGGCAAGCTTGAAAAGGCAAGCACTAGGAGTCCCTAGTTGAGAATGGAAATAATGCAGAGGTGAGGTGGTGTTCTTTTGGGTGTGTTAGTCATTATTTTTAACACTTGGTGTTAGTAGTGTGACAGTAACACAGAAAGGACACAAAGGACATACCCACAACAGTAAAATTAGTAGACAGTCAAAAGGCTCCTGTTGCAAAAGCAGTAGACAAGCAAACATCTAATTACCATGCCTTAACAGTATGGAAACCCATTTAATTTACCAGGGCTTGCATAATGTGTCCGTATATTCTGTTTACAAAGGAAGATGATGCCATTCAAAGGCTGTGGGGCTGCCGGTGCATTTTTTTTTTAACCCTGTTTATCAGGCCAGCCCCACACTCCTCTGCACCCTGCTGCACACGATGCTGGCGGCACAGCACTACTCCCCTCCTCCAAACAGCGTTGCCAAGCCAAAACTGCCTGCTCCCTATGAGCTGTGCAGGGCAGCCCTCCAGAGAGTAAGAAAGGGGGCTGGCAAGGAGAAAACCTGGACTTTCTATCTTTTTGGTATTGATTCCATGCCTGACTTGTTATGGTGTGTGATTGCCTGCTAGCCCACCTCTAAAATGGGAATAAGGAGCCATTATCTCAGCAATAACAATGTGCATCTTTATTTAACTCCTCCTGGTGTGCTGGTTGCCAGCAGGTGATGCAGATGGCCCAGGTCAGGTAACAGGCAGAGACTGCCCAGCCGCTGGGGTGAGTGCCAGCTGCCCGGGGAAGGTGAATGTATGCCAAGCTAGTGGCTAGGTGACAGCACCCAAAAGCCACGTCACCCATGGGCCTTTTGGGGAGGTGCTGGAGGTTCATCACCCCAGGGAGCTGAGTACAGTGTAGTGCGCTGAGGAGAGGTAGAAAGCCCTGGGGCAGGGCTCCAGTTGGCAGACAGACACCTCCCATGGTATTCACTTGCATGAATAAAATACAAAAGTGAATTTATTGCATCACCCCTCCCAAGGTGGGAGGCAATATGACTTTCCCCAAGATCATCCCAGAAGCCTGTGGCAAAGTACACCTTGCAGCCAGATTTGTGAAGGGAGAGAAAGCAGACCAGACTCTCCTCCAATCTCACCCATCTGCGTAGGATGTCCTGAGAGTGCAGGGGAAAAAGCTTGTTGTTATTTTACAAAAACTTTGATAACTTCAATCTTGAGGTAAGCAAGTCAAATTGCTCACTTCAGTGGCTTTATGCTCAGATCCATCCTACCTTGGTAGTTTATGAGTTTCCCAGTTTATCTGATGCTGGGGTAATGCACAGTGCAGCCATGCCAGCTGCCGCTGTGCTGTGCTCCACCAATGGTACCTGCTCAGTCCCAGCACTGCCTGTATCTTGGCATCAGATCTCGCTGGGCTGGTGTGCCGCATACAAACCATTACATGCAATAACAAGTAAAAAGCTGCTTGAACCTTAGCACAAAGAAGCAAAAAACCAAAACAATAAATGCATTTTCCACAAGGGCAGAGACAGCAGCCCTTGAATAGGAATTGCTGGATCGGCTTATGACTCAGCTGGCTGCTCACAGAGCACTTCAGCACATGCTCAGCTTGGGATGGCAGCTGAGGGTCTGCTGCCTTTGTTAAATTCACAGTGAAATGCACGCAGAGATGCACAGTAAAAGGTGGACGATATGGTTGAGGTCGGTAGTGATGGCAGAGCAGGGGGAATGCATTGCCTGTGTACTCTCCCTCCAAGGGATGGGATCACCCCATTGCAGGCAGCCCCTCAGGAGCAGCCAAGGTGTGAAATGGAGGGTGAAGGGCAGTCCATGCTGTGCAAGGGGCTCAGCATGGTGTGGGGGGCAACATGCAGGGCTCGCGGGATGCATTTCACCACCCAGGTCAAGCCCTGCTTGTTGGAGTGGGAGGAGGGAACAGCCTAGGCGCCAAAATGTCTGTGACTCTGCTTAGATCATACTTATAATGTTTTTCTGCATACAGATCTACGTAAATAGAAAGAAACCATTCATCTCATCTGGGGGGACTGGCAGCCTTTGGAGTCACCCTGTCCACTGATATCCAGCCACCTTATTTTTTGCCTGCTCTTCGATTTCTTCCCTCCTCCCCCCACCAGCACTGTTCCCAGGACACCATCTTCATGAAACGGCCTTTTGTTCATAGGTGCCCGAAGCCAACATGCCTCTCTGACTGGCTGCTTCGTTTCACGCCGACACCCTTAACTGCTGGTTTCATCTTCCTGGTAGCGATTGTCTCAGATGAAGTTTCAGTATCACTGTTTCTCATCTGCGGCTTGAGAGTCCCATTTTCACCAGCCAGAAGCCAAAACCCTTGCACTTGCCTGACCTCTGCAATTACCAGCGGGGCTCTTGATCCGCAGCGCTGCATTCTCTGGCCATGGGGAAACTTTGGAGAAGCGGCCATACAGATAAGCCACAGGAGACCTAGAAATGGCTCAGAGTTTGTTTCAAATGTCCCTTTCCTCCTGCAGTTTCATTCAAATTCACTGCTGCAACCTCACTTGATATGAAGTACAGCTTTGATTGCAGTGTCATCCGACTGCTGCCTGTGATGGCAGAGAGCTTGTCCTCACCTCTGGAGGGTCTACTGGGTTTCGATTCTTATTGTAGGAGAAAAGTCTCTAGCCACTTCATGGGCAAGAGGGATAACACAAGTGCAAAGTAAAGCGTTAAACACGGCGATTTGGGGATTTATTACCTCCAGTGCATGTTTATGCAAAAGCTTATGCAAGTCTCTTGGTGTTGCTCAGGAGAGTCTGCTAGATGCACACCACCTTTGGTTTTCATTGTACCATAAACATCCATCTAACACCAGCTTTTAATAGCTCTTCAGCAAACCCCACACATTTGCCAGTGCCTTCAGCGGTGTAAGAAGCCTGCAGCATGCATTTCTACCATCCTCTTAAAAGACTAAGAGCAAAGCGTGTTAATACTTCCACAACAGATTGACTGGAAAAATGGCAAGCCCACCATACACCCGTAATGCTGTTGCATCAAGTAGGTCTGGTTTTTATTTCAGCTGTCACATTTCAGCTGCAGCACATGGGAGTTTGGGCTGGAAACCCCCGTCACACCATTGCCACAATGTGGGTGTGTTCAGGTCCAAATGTGAACTTTGCAGATCGGTAAAGCACCCAAAGCTGGCGTCCAGGTGCAGTGCTGGTTAGCCTGGCATCAGAATAGGTTACCTTAACTCCAAGCCCCCCCGAAATTTTGCAGCAATTTAGCAAGACATTTAAGATGACTCAGAGGCCCAGGACCTGCCTGCCTTCCTACAGGCTCTTCTCAGGCGGTTTTGTCCTCCCAGGGAAGGTTGCCTGATGGAATAGCAGCATCAGTGCAATGGGTTGGAGGCTCATGGTGCTGCTCACCTATTCTGCTTGGGGGCTGGAAGAGGGATAGACATATGGCCCAGCACTGGGGAAGCTAACTGGCACTGCTCACGGACCAGCTCCAGCACAAAAGTGTCCTCTGTGTCTGTACGAGCTCTAGGAAACACAAGCTTGAAGGTCTGGGCATCATGCTCCAGCACAGGCTATGGCCATGCCTTGGTTTACCCAAGACAAGAAGCATTCTCCTCTTTTCACAGCATAGCAGCTTTCAGGGATGGATACAAGCAATGATACTAAGCGGGAAGGATAATCTGCTACTCAGCTTTTACCCTGCACTAACCAGTGGCAGCTAATTGGACAGCTAATGTCCCACCAGCTCTTGTAGCTCTTCTAGGAAACCCTGACCTGGCTAATTGTTTTAGCATGAACTGCAGGAAAGTGTTGATAGCATAAGAAAACGAAATCACACAAAAACTATCACACTGCCTTTCTTGGTGAGAAGAGTAAAATGTATTTCTGCCTGTCACTCAGATAACTACAGATACATTGTATAAGACCTGTTGAGCTCTTTCCATCGATGCCGTTATCAAGAGCTCAGCACCCACATCAGGTTTGTCTTCAGTTTGAGTATTTTCCTGCTTTACTTTCTCTGCAGTTTATCAAGTGTAGACACTGCTCTTTGATAACTCTACAGATAAACACTCTTTCTGGACTTTTATTTTCACCATTCAGCACCTTGCACAAGTGGATCTCCATGTACTTCAGGAAGCCTTGAAAAGGAGTATCAGGAGGCAGATGGAGTCTGATTCTCCAGTGCCTCATGCTGTCCCTTATAACTACATAAAGCTTAAAGATCTCCAAAAGCAACTCCAGGTGTGGGAAAGAAGAATCCAGTTTCACAGAATTGAAAATCCTGGCTGCTTTTCATGATGAAGCTGGATGCCGGTGAGCATTATCTCACTAGAGAATAACTCCCACACAAAAGAAGACACAAGAAGTATGTGGCAGCCCCAGAAGACAGCAGTCAGATGTCGCAGATCCCAGTGCCTTGTTTTAAGAGTAAGCCCAGCACACAGAGGCAGTGTAGATTAGGGCTTGGGTACCAGGAGGTGTGGGAAGCTTGCAGTATTTTTAGCACTGAGGAGTTTCTTTGATGCCACGATGCCCACCCAGGACAGGTGCCTCCACAGCAGTTGACCAGCACCCCTTCTTGTTTCTGAATAATCTCTCACGTCCATCATCCCAGTGGGAAAAAGGAAAAAACTTGCTGCAGAAAGGACATGCCTTGATTATTATTTTTTTACCAGACACAAATTATTTTCTGCGGTATTTTTTCAGATTAAATGTCAGCTTCTTTCTCTGCTTTGGGGCAGATAGCTAAAGGCCTGCAAGCCCAAATGCTTGATTTATTCACTTGTGCCCCTCTCTCCCACCCAGAGCCAAATAAATTGGTGGTGCTTTATCAGCAGCTGCACGTGGCGGCTGAGAACACAACCGACAAAATTACCTGGCACGGTCGCAAGTTGCTCACCACACTGACAAACAGTTACAAGTCACTTTCTTCTGCCTCCCCTAGCTTAGTCATATTACAGACACTGCTTATAAACCACATCCTGCTGTTGCAGTATGACTTGTCTCCACCACTTATGACATGTTTTCTGATTAAATGCACGCACGCCATATTTTACCATGGGGAGAAGTCACTGCAGAGGTTCAGAGGATCCCCAGTCTGCGTGGAGGATGCTTTGCCCACCACCTGCAGGAGCTTGCTTGAGGCACCAAGACCCCTTGCCTTTAACCAAGTGTCACCCTCATCCCATGGTGGACTTCTTGGCAATCTTTTCACCATCTACTTGCATGGTAGCACATCACTGCTACTTTACTCAAAGGGAATTTAATGATCCTGCCAGGGAAGTTAGGGGAGAAATTTACTTCTTAGAAACTGACTAGGAAGAGACAAATCCTGTGCCTACCAACAGGAACGTGCCTATGAATAGCTCCTGTGTAAACACAGATTACATATTGCAGAACAGCATCGAGCATGGTTACTGCCAGCCATCTCTTCCTGAAATTCAATAGACATTGATATTTATATCCAGCCTTTGAGGTTTAGCATGCTTCAGCACAAATATACACTTACTAATACCACAATACATTGGGTCTTATTGACTCTTATTGAGTCTCATTTCACTCACAGATACACATTTTTCCCAGACGGTCATGCTGGAAATAACTTAAGCCAAGAGTGAATGATCTTTCTACAGAATAAGTAATAAGCCACATTCAGTATTATTTTCCTCACTTCCCTTGACCAAAGTGATATTTATAGAGAGGGCTACATTCTGCTCGGCAGTACATTAGTGTTAATGATATGTGACTCCAGTGATTACAGCAGTGTGGCTCTGAACATACATCGACAAAACAGGGAGTAGGAATTTAGCCAAGTGTTCTCAGAACAGGAGTATTAGGATTGGAGTTATGTCAGGGAAAAATTTGTTCCATACTGTTTCTGAAATGAGGAAGCCAAATAATCAAAAAAAAAAAAGCTGATCTGTAGTCTGTTTATAAGAAACCCCATGATTTCCGGTGATTTATGGAGCCCAGCTAGCGGACGGTTAAGTATCAAGAGCAATACAACACGACTAAAAGAAGTTACTTCTCCCTGTAAAGAGACATTTTCATAGAAACGAGGATGAATAAAATTCTTAAGGCATGACCTTGCTGTGGAAATACAATCCTTTTATGTTTTCCATCTCAGATCGTGCTCCTGTGCTGTACAAAGGCATCACTCTGCCTATAAAACAGTTGTTTCCCTGTTTCTGCTGTCCAGCATTCTCCTGAATCTTCATCACTATACATGCTTCAGCGGTGATAGTAAATGTCAGGTCTGTGCGCCTGAGGTTCCGTTACACCAGACGGATCTGGGAGTTAGCAGTGCATGATGAAAAGACCCCTCTTATTATTCATTTGTTTGCCCACACAAGAGTCAGGTTCTGCCATTTTCAGCTTTGGGGCTTCAGCGCTGAAGCTGCTGACAGCGAAACCTTCACTGGCAGAGCAAGGTGCATTGCCTACACCCTTTCTTTTCCCTTCCAGACTGACCCTCCCTTTCCCCTCTCCCGACATTATAAATGTACCTACTGCACCTCGTGCCTACTGCAGAGCTGGGCTGAAATAGGTCAAATAGTCTTCAAAGGAAAATCTACATGCAGGAGTCATCCATTTCCATCCAGCAGCAGACAAACAGGCAGGCCAGAGGACACAGGAGTAGAAAGGAGTTGGCTGATGTTGGTCCAGGGAAGCTGCTGCTCCTTTTCTCTTGCTCTGCAGCACCAGATGGCTGGGCCCATCCTGCTTGCTGTATTTTGGTGCATCACAGTGGGCACTGCCTGGCCACACAGGAAGGAGGGAGGCAGAAATGCCAAGGTTAGTGTGTTGCATGGCTCCGTACAAACACTCTGTACTGCCGATTCAGCCAGCCAGCTCCCCTCCAAGGGTCTTTCTTTAAGGCTGAATCTCAATATTTGGCACCTCTCCTGTCCAAGGATGTCCCCAGCATCCAGACGGCGATCGATGAAAGAAGAAACACGCCATGCAAACAAGCATTCAGCACTTAGCCGATTTTGCTGGGGAAGAAGCCATGTGCTAACTGCCTCCACTCACACGCCTAATTGCTTCTAAGTGTGGCACCTTCTGAGAAATTCCTGCTTGCACTGGCACTCTGTTTTCTCAGGGTGCAACCATTCGGAAAATAATGAAACAGGGTAAAAACATTTTTAAATCAAAATAAGCCAAGTCCCTAACAGATGCAAATCTTTCAGCACTTCAGCTCTTCTTTGTCTAGAAACAAAGAATAAAACTCTGCCATAATTCAGCCTGATCTTCCAATGTACTTACGTTCATATCTTGGGGGCTTCAATAGGAAATGGACTTAAATTATGTGTCATATTCCAAAAGCTGCTGAGTTTTGTATTTTTTTCTTGTATTTTTATTTCGTGTTTGAAAATAATGACAGTCGTAACACTGCCAGTGAATACAGGAAGCTAATTTCACTGATCAGCTCCATCCTTAATGTGGCATCATGCCGTACCATGTGTTTCATTTGCAAAATACGAACAGACAAGTTCTGCTGCTTGAGAAATTTTAGTTTTTTCCAGACAAAAGACATTTGTGTGCTTCACGCTGGCCAGGCGCAGAATGGAGACAAAGCAGTGGCAGAACGCAGGCAGCAAAACCTCAGTTTCCAGTTCACCTCCCCAGCCAACAGGTATCTGAGCTAGCTGCCTTCTGCTTGCCCTCATGTCTCCTTGGCTTTTGAACTTCTGGGCTCATGTTATCCTGGCTGCAAAAGGAAGGCTCAAGGTGGTTTTGCCCAGTCTGACCTACAGCGTTGTGGTTAGATTGTACTCTCCAGTGATGTGCGATGTAGCTGGGTGCTGAGGCAGGAGCTCCCGCTTCCCAGCCAAAGGCCAGCAGTTTTTCCCTCTCTTCTTAAGGCAATCTTGCCACTTGGACCTAGGTCCATGGCACTGGGGGACACCTACATCTCACAGAGATGTCGTAATCACAGCTTTGATGCAGGCACCCATGTTTAGGAGAGGGATGTGACTTCCGGCCATCCTTCCCAGTGCTGCAGCTGGTGCCTCATGTCACGGTTGCACAGCCAGTGCTGAGACCCAGACTTGTCCCTGCTCTGCATGTATGACCCCAGGCATCCATGTTCACCCCATGAACTCCACCCCCAGTCCTGGAGAGGCATTTCTGTTACCAAAGATAGTCCTGCTGCTGTCATTAAATTACTCAGGAGGACTATCTTCAATATTGCTACAAATGCCTTGCAAGGGATTACTTGTAATTCTCCCTTTGCAGGAAGTAAAACTGGGTTACCTCTGTCCTGCCTTTCAGCCTTTTTTCCGTTAATGCATTTCTCCACTGTATCATTCCTAAAAATTGTACAGACCAAAATACTTTCAAAGTTAACTCAAAGCACAACCTTTTTTTTTTTTTTTTTTTTCCAGATGATCCCTATTTACAGGCTGGCAGCATTGGCCAGTGCAGCCTCAGAAGACTGAGCTGAAGTAAACAACATGTTGAAATATATTTAGCAATTATCATGCAAACCACAAAAGAATATAAAGAGAGAGAGGAGAATAGGTTTCTTGGTTGGGTAGTGATTTAATGCTTTTTAGAGTTATTTAACTGTCAAATAAATTAGATATTAAAAAGGCCTATTAGGTCAGTGAGCTCAGTTCTCCTGAGCCAGGAGATGATTGTTTCTTATGATAGACATAGGTTGGAGTGCTCTATCTAGTCAGGGTTTAAATGCTGTGAATGAAAAGGTGTGCACCCCACCCTCAAGGAAGAATTCCACAAGCTATCACATCTCCCTGTCTCACACACTTATCTGAACACTCATTTTGCAAATTAGGATGTGTAATCATAAGGATGGGAGGTCATTTTGTAGTGTCAAAGTGTGTGTAACATCACTCAGGGCACAAACTTTATCTGACATCCTTCCTTCCCCTAACAATGTGATATAAATCCTGTGAAAATGATATTAAAACGGTGCAACAAAAATTACAGTAATGAAGGCAGGACTATCACTCATTCGACATAACGGCAATGGGCTGGATATTTGACCTGGAAAAAATCATATCTATTTTTCTATATGTCCATGTTTGGTATGGCTTTATTGAATGATTCATGGACTTGTGAAATGTAAGGCATGTGACATGTGTCAATCACCTCATCTAATCACGTGCGTAGCACTTTTTTTTGGCAGTCAGACCGGGAGAGTGGGTAAGGCTCCAGAGCTGGATGCTCAGGCATGCCCTCTTTTCCTGCTCCTGGGCAAAACTTGAGGATCTTTTAATTTCATGCAGGATTTCTAGTATTGTAGCAATCCAGTCAGAGATATTGCACGGCAGCTGCCCCCTCCCTTTCTCTCTCTCCAAGCTGCTGGAGATCCGTGAATCACAAACATATTCACTGCATAATGAGTTAAATTTTACAGGACTTGATCTTGTCAGTCCAGCCTTTTCAGGAAGTATCGAACTGTTGCATTAATGTCCGAACAACAAAAGCACTGCATGCTTGTACAGGAGGTGCACATCTTGGGGAAGCGTCACGGGGACTTACTGAGAATCCCTGCAGCACCCAAGCTTTCCAGGACGCACGGCATGGTCAATACTGTGCAGCTGATCTACAGAGGTGTTACTGCTCTGCGCTCTCCCACAGATTGGTTCTACATCAGAAGGTTGTTGGGTGTGATGCTTTCTGGAAGGCAGTGAAGATGCATTGTGTCCAGCTCTCAATCTTCTCTTCAGGAAATTCCAGGCAGAAATACCGCAGCCCCAGCAGGAGTTCAAAGCTGGTATCACGCTGTTAAACCACAGTATAAGTGCTCGTTCTGAGGGATGAAAGCAGCTCGATGTTTGGATGAGCTAATCCGTTTGAAGCATGTTAGCTTGAAGGCTGCATAAGGCCATTTAGCAAAGGCCGTTGCATTTTATCCGCTCCTATGGTGAGGGCAGCAGTCCATGCCCGGCTGCAATGTGTCTGCCAAAAATGCATCTGATGATTTCAGGGGGCAGAGAAATCCCTGGATTTCCTTTGGAAGTTTATTCCTGCTTTATTGTTTCATCACAGTGTTTGTTTTTCAAACTTTGCAAAAGTTACGATCACTGATGATAAAAATCTGCTTAAACCAGTAACCACTTGTGCAACTTTATCTCAGCAGGTCAGTAATCTCTCTTAAAGGATGTGATGGTCTCAAGCCAGTATGCTCTGTATCATCAAGAAAAAAGTAATTTCCACCTTTCCCATACACAGCAATAACTCACAGCCTCTCTAGGTGATCTCAACACGGATGACTGGTTGGGTTTGTAGAACCAACAACATGCTTAAAATTTCCAGGCAGGTCAAGATGCCAGGCTGCTTGTAACTCACATTACCCCTTAATCTCAGGATTCTGCTTTCCTTTACAACTCAGTTACTGGGCAAAAACTGAAAAAAATCCACTGCAGCAGATGGCGAGTGAGGTACAGTTGGATCATAAAAGCTTCCAGACAATTGTGGAGGGAGCACTGAATAATTTTGCAATACTTCTACTGAGAAATAAGTTTACAAGAACTTTCAAGAACGTGGATGTGTTCACCAGGAAGCCAGCCTGTACAAAGAGAGGCTTTTACTCTGCAGAATTTACCAACATTTAACTCAAAATGGAATAAGCCAAGAGCTTAAAATGAGCAGGTCTCTGGAGATGGTGTCAGCTGAGCACATACATGGGATGTTAGAGGATCAGTGGCATAGGGATCCCAATAAGCTAATTTCCAAACACTGCATCTTGACATAGTTCAGGTGGTGTGAAAATTATGATATTGTCTTTAGGCTATAGATTAATTAACTGATACTGGATACACACTGAATCTGGCCCTGTTAGGTACACTTCTGATCTCTATTAGGCATTAAAACTCTCTATAAAAAAGAAAATGCAGAGGAAAAAAGGAACTTCAGAAAAGATATCCAAGACAATTTTTGTTGGGTGCAGGAAAGGACTTTAGGCATCTTCCATTTGCTGTATTGTTTCCAAAAACAATTAAAGTCTTTCAAACTTTATGCTTCTCTTGACATTTCTCAGATATTTAAGTACTGAAAGGCAAGACTGGGAGCCATAAAGGTACTTAAGTGCTTATGGTTTAAGTGAGGGTTAGTCAACTAAATGCTTAAAGCATCTGGGCATACACGTCCTGCCCCCTTTCACAAGAAGTTTGTGGCATAACAGAGACTAGATATCAAAATTTCTCAAATTTTAAAGTGCTTTACAGGTCAACCTAACTGCCACACTCAGCTAATGGAAAATTTTCCCAGGTTTACCGTGCTTTGATAAAGGTCTGAAGTTGTCACTCAAGGTGAAAATAATTTCACTGCAGAGGAATGGCACTCTGTCACATTTCTGAGGATGTCCAGTTGTGTGTACTTGCCACTATGGACATAAAATAAATGAGTGGATGCTATTACTGAAACCTGAGTATTTGTCAATGTTCTAATGTTAAATAGAGTAGCTATTTAAGAGTAACTCAGTCGAAATCATTCCTTTACCTGTGTTTCAAACTTGCCTGCTACCACCCTTGCCAATGGGTTTAAGTTTTGAACGAGGTGCTTTGACAGCAAATGTCTCAAAGTGATTTTACTTGGGCTAAAGAGTCAAGGTGCTAGTGGCTGTAATAACTGATCCTCTCTTGCTTCTTTCAAAACTTCTCATTTCAAATAATATTATCATGGAGTTCAGCAAGAAATGAAAATTCATTTACATAATTCTGGTTGTTTACTTACATTTTAGCATTACATTCAGATTAGACAATGAAAACTAACCTGTTTGGCTCCCTTTTGTCACTCATTTTAATAGTACTGTGCTGCAGCATGTGGGATTCAGACATGGCACTGCAAGTCCCTACACTCAGGCAAACTCTTTTCTCACACTGGGACACTATTTCCACTACACTGCTTGGAAAAGAAAAAAAAAACAAACAAAACAAAACCAAACCAAAACCAAAAACAAAACAAAACAAACAAACAAACAAACAAACAAAAAACA